>CM027119.1:28759273-28857554 GCA_015476505.1 Urochloa ruziziensis
GGAGGCGAGGCAGGCGCGCAGCGGCGACGAGAGGCGGGGCCGCCTGCACGACGGGGAGGAGTTCGACGCGGGCGCGCGCGGGCACTGGCCGGGCGAGATCGTGCCGCGGGTGTGGGGGATTGCGCGCGCGCGGGTTGGGCGAGGGGCGCCGGGTGGTTGGGACAGCGGGAAGCCGGCCTCGGGCGCGGAGCGCGGCGTGGCGCAGGGCTGCCGCGTGGCGGCCGTCGTCTGCACGCGGCGCGGCGAGCAGGCGAGCGCACGGAGCGAGGCCGAGGCGCGCGGGGTCAAAGACGTTCTGTCCCATCGCCAAGATGGCCCACCAGCCTCGGCGTCCGGGTCAGGGGGCCGGCGGCACGGGGCATTGGCTGCGGCGGCGCGAACGCGACGTGCTCGGGGGTGCCGGCGTGCTCGGTTCCTTTCGTCGAACAGCTGCGGGGTGTACATTCAAGCGACCAGTTCTCGAAAATTTTGAACTGAAGTTCAAAATATCCAAACACAAAAGTTGTGTTCCCAACTACTATCTACAACTTTCACAAAGGGTCACCATGGAAAAAGTTCCTGTATTGGTGGGGAACGTGGGGAGAAGTTTGGATGAACTTCTGATGAACTGGGTGTGAACTCAGATAGATGCTCTGGCTTTTGTCGAGTTTTCAAGCATGAAACACTCAAAATCTTGAAGTCCACCAATTGACAAAGTTGTGTCCCACTAAAAAGTGAACAACTTTTATATTGGCAGATTTTTAAGTGTTTAAGTGAAATTTGGATTTTGAACCATGCCAACCGAGGAATGCCAGAATTCCACCACGTGATAAAGGGAATTAGATGAATTTTTCCTAAGTGAAAATCTAGGTGGGGCCAGGGTACACCTTATTAAGCTTAAGCCACCTGATTTATAGATGATTAAGCTAATTAAACACCTAGATTGTCACAAAGTCTAGATCATCTTTGCTAGGTGCTTGTACTTCTTGTCCTGCTTTGCATGCTCAGTTGCTTGAATCACGCACCATGATTAGTTCACTTGAAGCACAACTGAAATCTCCCATTGCAAATTCATGTTCTGCTTGTGATGTTATTGCATTGAAGAATGTTGAGCTAGAGCAGTGTGTGAATCGCTTGCAAGATGAGAATGATGAGTTGCGACAGTGTTTGGGTTGGTTGTCGGGTCGTGAGCCTCAGCTCAAGATGTTGATTGCTGGTTTTAAGAGAGCTGATGGTCGTGGTCTTGGTTCTGAGAAGGTTGCTGAGAGTAGTGGTGAGAGAGAGAGAGATCCTAAGAGCTCGACCGCAAACATTTCCACAAACCCACCAAAAACCATTCTCAAGAACACCTTCACACCCAAACCCAACCACCTGCTAAACAAGCTCGACACCACTCCAGATCCTCCCAAGTTTCCACCGAAGACAGATAACTTTCAGAGGAGAGTGACCTTTGTGAGGAGTGGGGTTTACCAGCCGAGAGAGAGGGCACAGCCGAGAGAAACCCCAAAGCCAAAGCCAGTCCGCTTCCATTGTGAGCATTGTGGAAGGGATGGACACCTTGTGGAGTTCTGTTGGAGGAAGAAGAGGGAGGTGAGAAGAGAGAAGGAGGTGGGGAACAGGGACAGGTACTACTCTTCCCGTAGTGTGCCTGTGTCTCATTCACCCTAGCCGAGAGGCGATGCCTTTGTGCGCACAGTTCCTGTGGTTGCCAGTCGTGGTGTTCCAGCTAGTCGTGAGCTTGCTAGGCGGCCTCCGTTTCATGGTCAGTTTGGTTCAGGGAGGTTCGACCGTAGCTTTGAGGCTAGGAGAGAGTCTAGGCCACGTTTTCCCCCGCGTGGTGCTAGAGGTCCGATGGTGAGAGACGAGAGGGTTTCACGTGGTAGAGTTGATTTTGCTAACCCCTCTTTTGAGCAGATGGCCCGACACTGGTTTGACTCGTTTTGTGCTAACCCCAGTGTCGAGTCATTCGCTCATTCTCGTTCTCGTTTCTGATTGTGCAGGTGGGAGGCTTGGAGAACTTTTGGTTGATGGATTCTGGCTGCTCGAGACACATGACAGGTAATGGGAAGTGGTTCTCTAGTCTCACCCCGGTGGTGTCCAGGCAGTACATCACTTTCGGGGATAAGGGTAGAGGTAGAGTGTTGTCTGAGGGTGCTATTCAGGTGAGTGACAATTTTATGTTGAAGCGGGTTGCTCTTGTCAAGAATCTTGGTTTCAATTTGCTTTCAGTTTCTCAGCTTCTTGATGAGGGTTATGAGGTTCGATTTAAGAGTGGTGATTCTCGAATTCTTGATTCTCGAGGTGACCTTGTGTGTATGATCATTCCCGAGGGACAGATTTTTCGTGCTGATTTTTCTCGATCTTTTGGTCCTTCACGGCGTTTGATCGCTGGTACTTCTTCTGAGCTTTGGAAGTGGCATAGGAGATTGGGTCATGTGAGCTTTGATCTACTCACGCGCTTGAGTGCTCTTGACCTTATCCGAGGATTGCCCAAGCTCAAGTTCGAGAAAGATTTGGTTTGTGCACCTTGTAGGCATGGTAAAATGGTTGCTGCTTCCCATCCACCTTTGACAGATGTTATGACTGAGCGTCTAGGGGAGCTTTTGCACATGGACTTGGTTGGCCCCGCTCGCGTTCATTCAGTTGGTGGGAAGTGGTATGTTCTTGTGGTTGTGGATGACTTTTCTCGGTATGCTTGGGTGTTCTTTCTGGCGTCGAAGGATGAGACGTTTGATTTTGTTCGAGATCTGATTTTGAGGTTGAAAAACAAGAGTAATGGTGGTGCCATGAGAGCTATACGTAGTGACAATGGTACGGAATTTAAGAACACTCGTTTTGATGCCTTTTGTCGTGATCTTGGTCTCGAACATCAATACTCTTCGCCATATGTTGCTTGTCAGAATGGTGTTGTTGAGAGGAAAAATCGAACACTTTGTGAGATGGCTAGGACGATGCTAGATGAGCATAGGACTCCTAGGAAGTATTGGGCAGAAGCGGTGAACACAGCTTGCTATGTTTCAAATCGGATTTTCCTTCGCGCTTTCAAGAAGAAAACTTGCTATGAGCTTTTCCATGGTCGTTCCCCCCATGTGAGTCACTTTCGGGTTTTTGGTTGCAAGTGTTTAATCTTGAAGAAAGGAAATTTGGACAAGTTTGAGTCTCGTTCGATGGATGGAATTTTTCTTGGTTATGCTAATCATTCTCGAGCATATCGTGTGCTCAATCTTAGACTAACCAAATCATGGAGACTTGCGAAGTCACCTTCGACGAGACCATTCCGTGTAGCTCTTCTGCTTTTGAGTGTGCAGGTGATGATGATTTGGGACAGCCCATCTTTGAGGAAGAACAGCCTGATGATGAAGAGTTTCATGCACCGTGTGGAGATCGTGTACCTTCTACTTCCACTACTACCACGACATTCGACGATGGCCCCTATGCTACACCTTCGTCGAGTCGCGCTCCAGATCGAGTTCAAGTGGAAGCTGATGTTGAGGGGGAGGCAATCTCGAGGCGAGAAGCTCCCCGGCTGGTACAGAGGGATCATCCACCTTCGAAGATCATCGGGAACTTGGATGAACGCACTACACGGTCGAGGTCACAGAACATTTCTCATTATGCTCATTCTGCTTTTGTCGCGTCTTTTGAGCCCAAAAATGTTGGACACGCTTTATCTGATTCTGATTGGGTCAATGCCATGCATGAAGAGCTTGAAAACTTTGAGAGAAATCAGGTGCGGAAGTTAGTAGAACCACCTCCAAATTGCCATCCTATAGGAACCAAGTGGGTGTTCAAGAACAAGAGGGATGAGAGTGGTGAGATTGTGAGAAACAAAGCGAGGTTGGTTGCTCAGGGGTTTTCGCAGCAGGTGGGGATAGATTATGAGGAGACATTTGCTCCTGTTGCCCGTTTGGAGGAAATTCGGATCCTTCTAGCATTTGCAGTTGCTAAAGGGTTCAAATTGTACCAAATGGACATGAAGAGTGCCTTCTTGAATGGGGTGATCGAGGAAGAAGTGTATGTGAGGCAGCCCTCGGGTTTTGAGAGTGAGAGATACCCACACCGAGTGTACAAACTCCACCGAGCTTTATATGGCCTAAAGCAAGCACCCAGAGCGTGGTATGGCAGGTTGAGAGGGTTCTTGCTTAGCAAGGGGTTTGTGATAGGGAAGGTTGATAAAACGCTCTTTTTGTTGAGAAATGGCAATGATCTTTTAATCGTTCAGATTTACGTGGATGATATCATTTTTGGTGGCTCTTCTCATGATCTTGTTGCCAAGTTTGCAGACGATATGAGCAGGGAATTTGAGATGTCGATGATGGGAGAGTTGCAGTTCTTTCTCGGGCTGCAGATCAAGCAAACCAAGGATGGGACATTCGTGCACCAAAGCAAGTACACCAAGGACATTCTCAAAAATTCGACATGAGCGAGTCCAAGCCGATGACTACGCCGATGAGTACGACTACAGCTTTGGATGCAGATGAGGATGGAGAACCAGTGGACCAGAAGGAGTACCGGAGCATGATCGGCTCCCTCCTCTACTTGACGGCGACGAGGCCGGACATACAGTTCAGCGTGTGTCTGTGCGCTCATTTTCAGGCTTCACCGAGGACTTCACATCGTCAGGCCGTCAAGAGGATTTTCAGGTATCTCAAGTTTACTCCTGAGCTGGGTCTTTGGTATTCTGCCGATTCCACTCTTGCACTTCATGGTTTTTCTGATGCGAATTTTGCTGGATGTCGTGTTGATCGCAAGTCTACTTCTGGTCAGTGTTAGTTTCTTGGTTCGTCTCTTGTGTCTTGGTCTTCTCGCAAGTAGTCTTGTGTAGCCCAATCCACCACTGAAGCCGAGTATGTTGCTGCTGCTAGCTGTTGTTCCCAGTTGCTTTGGATCACCTACACCTTGAGAGATTTTGGCTTAGACATGTCCCATGCTCCACTTCTTTGTGACAGCACCAGCGCCATAAGCGTAGCCAAAAATCCCGTGCTTCATTCCAAAACCAAACACATAGAAGTGAGGTACCATTTTCTGAGAGATTATGTGGAGAAAGGAGATATTGAGCTTGCTCATGTTTCTACCCAAAACCAGCTTGCAGACATTTTCACTAAGCCACTTGACCAAGTTACCTTCACCCGCTTGCGAGGAGAACTTGGTGTGTGTGCAGTTTTCTGAGCTGAGTTTTGGAGGCTTCTCTTGTAGCATATGTATATTATTGTACCATCTTTGTATCTTGATGTACATTTTTCTTGCTTTTGTGTCTTGATTTCATCTTTTGTATCATATCTTAGGATGAGCTTCTCCTATATGCAGTGATTGGTACAACTTGCTACATTTTAGAGTTTAGGCAGGCTGGCTAGGGATTGATTGTATGGATGGCTATGCTCTTGATGGTTTTGATATATATTCTTTTGAGATAGCCTCTTTTGGAATTAAAATGACAAACTAAACTTAAACTCTTTCACCCATGAGTAAATGCCTTTGCATGTCTTGTTTGAGCCGAAATGGCTATATCCTGCTTAAGATCATGCTAGGATGTGATATTCTTTTTCAATTGGGTCAAAGATCTTTGTCATTGTAAATGTTTAGCCCATGCTTTATCTTGTGGAGGAGCATAAGCTTCTTTTTGTTGCAAAGACATTTCATGTACCGTGCTTAATTTGAAAAACTTGAAAAATGAGATGTCTATGCATGAAAGAAGAAAGATGAGAAAAATAAATATTTGTAGAAAATTATGCTTATGTCTCTATGCTTTCACCATTGCACACACTTGCACACATGGGTGCTAAGCGGTTGCATGTTGTTTGCCGGAGAAGTCTCCCATAAGAAGTAAACACATGGCTCCGTGCTTTGACATGACATGAGGTAGAACTTGGGTGTTTATGATGATCTTTTGTCAAGAATGCGTGTCCTTTCATGATTTTGGTGAGATGAAGTTCATTTTTGCTTGAACAATCCATGGTTAGGACTCTGCTCATGTGGTGACATTTTTGATAAAACTACACAACTTGCTCATGGCTTTGTCAATTGGATATATGTCTTCACCTTCTTGATGGCAATGCCCGTGTGACATGATGAACTATCTTGTTTGCCTTTTCTCTAACTTGTAGCATTTTGTATTGCTCATTGTATATTTGAGAAGCTTGTAGTTGCATTTTGTACATTTTTCTTTGATTTGTGCATTGTCAACAAGGGGGAGAATTTCTGGAGCATTTTGCAAGGGGGAGATGTTGCTGAATCTATGAGAAAGCTTTTGCTCTAGATTTTGTCGGATTTGTGTGAGAGATTGAAAGTTTTGCCCAAATGAGGTTTTCTGGAAATTGGTGAAGTTTCTGTGAGTTCAAACATTGGAATATCTTGCTGGGCATATTTGGAAGGTTTTCAAGTTGGAACGGCATCGTTGCGAGTTCGTTTGTGCAATTTTGGCACTTTTGGCCTTGGTCATCTGCCAGGGGCGGTTTAACCGCCCCTGTGCTGAGTGCACACGAGTTGTGAAGATTTGAACCATTTTTTAGTGATTTTCGCACGCACAAGTTCACTTGTTCAGGGGGAGTTGCATCTTTGCAGTCAGAGTGCTTTGAGAGTACTGAAAAGTGAATTGGAAATTTGTGATTTGTGCTTTGTGCTTTTGCTCTTTTGCCGATGGTGTTGAGCCCTTTCGCTTCTTCTTGAAGGGTCGGCGTTTCTGGAGCTTTCTCTTGCGAAGTGACTTTGTTCTCAGCTTGTTCTTGCTTCTAGTCACTTGCTTGAATCTTATTTTCGATTTCTTTTATATTTTCTTTATCTCAATGGTTACTATGTGTGTGTTGTCAATGCACTCATCAAGGGGGAGATTGAGGACCCGGTGTGTCCGAGGACCGGTGGATGGTCGCTTCCTGGTGTGATGAGTGATTGACAACATGGTGTGGATTGACGTTTCCCTTGGTTCAAGTATTGCAGGTGGAGAATGCGACTTGGTTGCATTGGTGCAGGTGAAGAACAGGCGCGAAAGGTCTTAGCCATGGCGGCCTCCGAGGAGCGGAGAGACAAGTAGGCTTGGTTCGAGGGACCCGGTGGCCGGTGGATCAAGTGCGGTTCACATGCTGGCAAGAACGAGCAAGGGGACGTGGTTCCGGTGCAAGGTAGCGGCTCACAACCGAAGCTCGTACACGGACGAGAAGCCGGCGCAAGGTAGCGGCTAACAACCGAAGTTTGCGCGCGGGGTTTGGTGATTTGGCCACAAAATCATCGGTGGACGGTTTTCCTTGGTTTGGGCCTCAAAACCAAGGACCGAGGACTCGACGTGGCGAAGATGGGCCAATGGGCTGTGGCATCAGCCAGGTGGGCCGGCCCAAAACTCAGCGTCGAGGAGTTCCGATTCGGAGGACACGCGGCGTGACTGCAAGGCTTGCGTCGGAGGGAAGCTAGTTTGCAGTGGAAGGTGCCCGAGCTGGAAAATATCTGAGAACCAAATGTCAAATTTGCACCTGAGGGGTATGTATCACTTAGGGGTAGTTTAGTCTTTAGAGCACCACCATTTGGACTACTAATAGCCCCTCCCAGGGCTGGTGGCTGCTAGCTCTTTGGTTATCCTTTTAGTTATCTTTTTAGTTTTTCCTTTGAACTAGTTTTCCCCTTCATCCCCTCCACCTAGAACTACTTCGAATCTTTCCTAGTTTTGTATAGGTGAATTCATGGTTATGTGATGGAGTTTGTGCTGCTCATCTTTGTGCCATGATTTGATTTCCTGAGCTCCTTCTTCCTTTTCTATTTTCGTGGGTATTTTCGGAGCTATTTTTGGGGGATTTTCGTTCTTCTCTTTCTAGGGCGTTTTCTCTCAGATTTCTTTGGGGGATTCACGTATGAGTGCCTTGTGCCTCTTTTGCTGGTGATCCTTTGCCCCCAAGCGCCGAGAATCGCTTTGGATTTGAGATTTTCGGGATGAACTTGAGGTCATGGTGTTCATCACGAGATCTGAGATTCCGAGAGTTGTACTGAGTTAGAGGCCGAGATCTTTTGATAAAACACTCCACTGGAGGTCTAGATCATCTGATAAAAATCTTGCCTCAAGAGCTCAAGCGGTTTGGGAGATCCACTTCTGGTTTGACTTTTTCCCAAGCTTCCCAGGCCTGGGCGGTTTACCCGCCCCCTGACCCGGTTTAACCGCCCCCCTGGGTGTGTTGGATCGAGTCTTGTTTTGGGTCGTTTTGGTGTTCGTTTCGATCGATTCGAGTTCCGCTGCGTGTTTCTTGTTCCTAGGGTCAGTAGCTTGACAGTGGCTACGTGATCTTGGCAAGATCGCTCTCGGAGGTTTCGGAGTTGGTTTGAGAAAATAGCCGGATCGGTTAGAAAGAATTTTTATCGGCTCCCATTCACTCCCCCCCTCTCTGGTCGCCGTTTCGGTCCTTCAGAGATTTTGGTCAGATGATCTAGACCTCCAGTGGAGTGTTTTCCCAAAAGATCCCGGCCTCTAACTCACTACAACTCCCGGAATCTCAGATCTTGTGAAGAACACCATGACCTCGAGTTCATCCCGAAAATCTCAAATCCAAAGCGATTCCCTACGTTTGGGGGCAAAGGATCACCAGCAAAAGAGGCACAAGGCACTCATACGTGAATCCCCCAAATCACCAAACCCCGCGCGCAAACTTCGGTTGTTAGCCGCTACCTTGCGCCAGCTTCACGTCCGCGTACAAGCTTCGGTTGTGAGCCGCTACCTCGCACCCGAACCACGTCCCCTTGCTCGTTCTTGCCAGCATGCGAACCGCACTTGATCCATCTGGCCACCGGGTCCCTCGAACCAAGCCTACTTGTCTCTCCGCTCCTCGGAGGCCGCCATGGCTAAGACCTTTCGCGCCTGTTCTTCACCTGCACCAATGCAATCAAGCCGCATTCTACACCTGCAATACTTGAGCCAAGGGAAACGTCAATCCACACCACGTTGTCAATCACTCATCACACCAGGAAGCGACCATCCACCGGTCCTCGGACACACCGGGTCCTCAATCTCCCCCTTGATGAGTGCATTAACAACACACACATAGTAACCAATGATATAAAGTAAATATAAAAGAAATCGAAAACAAGATTCAAGCAAGTGACTAAAAGCAAGAACAAGCCGAGAAACAAAGTCACTTCGCAAGAGAAAGCTCCAGAAACACCGACCCTTCAAGAAGAAGCGAAAGGGCTCAACACCATCCGCAAAAGAGCAAAAGCACAAAGCACAAATCACAAATCTCCAATTCACTTTTCAGGACACTCAAAGCACTCCCCCTGCAAAGATGCAACTCCCCCTGAACAAGTGAACTTGTGCGTGCGAAAAACACTCAAGAATGGCTCAAATCTCCACAACACTTGTGCACACTGCACTGGGGCGGTTAAACCGCCCTGGGGGGGCGGTTAAACCGCCCCTGACAGATGACCAAACCCAAAATTGCAAAATTTGCACAAGCAAACTCGCAACGATGCCGTTTCAACTTGAAAACCTTCCAAATATGCCCAGCAAGATATTCCAATGCTCAAACTCTCAGAAACTTCACAGATTTTCAAAAACTCTCACTTTGGCAAAATTCTCAATCTCTCACACAAATCCAACAAATTTTAGCGCAAAAGCTTTCTCACAAATTCAGCAACATCTCCCCCTTGCAAAATGCTCCAGAAATTCTCCCCCTTGTTGAGAATGCACAAATCAAGGAGAAAATGTACAAAATGCAACTACAAGCTTCTCAAATATACAATGAGCAATACAAAATGCTACAAGTTAGAGAAGAGGCAAACAAGAGAGTTCATCATGTGACACAGGCATTGCCATCAAGTAGGTGAAGACATATATCCAATTGACAAAGCCATGAGCAAGTTGTGTAGTTTTATCAAAAATGTCACCACATGAGCAAAGTCCTAACCATGGATTGTTCAAGCAAAAATGAACTTCATCTCACCAAAAACATGAAAGGACAAGCATTCTTGACAAAAGATCATCATAAACGCCCAAGTTCTACCTCATGTCATGTCAAAGCATGGAGCCATGTGTTCACTTCTCATGGGAGACTTCTCTGGCAAACAACATGCAACCGCTTAGCACCCATGTGTGCAAGTGTGTGCAATGGTGAAAGCATAGAGACATGAGCATAAATTTCTTCAAATATGTCTTTTCCTCATCTTTCTTCTTTCATGCATAGACATCTCATTTTTCAAGTTTTTCAAATTAAGCATGGTACATGAAATGTCTTTGTGACAAAAAGAAGCTTATGCTCCTCCACAAGATAAAGCATGGGCTAAACATTTACAATGAAAAAAGTCTTTGACCCAATTGAAAAGAATATCACATCCTAGCATGATCTTAAGCAAGATATAGCCATTTCAGCTCAAACAAGACATGCAAAGGCATTTACTCATGGGTGAAAGAGTTTAAGTTCAGTTTGTCATTTTAATTCGAAAAGAGACTATCTCAAAAGAATATATATCAAAACCATCAAGAGCATAGCCATCCATACAATCAATCCCTAGCCAGCCTGCCTAAACTCTAAAATGTAGCAAGTTGTAGCAATCACTGCATATAGGAGAAGCTCATCCTAAGATATTATACAAAAGATGAAATCAAGATACAAAAGCAAGAAAAATATACATCGAGATACAAAGATGATACAATAGAATACATATGCTACAAAAGAAGCCTCCAAAACTCAGCTCAGGAAAATGCACACACACCAAGTTCCCCTCGCAAGCAGGTGAAGGTAGCTTGGTCAAGTGGTTTGGTGAAAATGTCTGCAAGCTGGTTTTGGGTAGAAACATGGGCAAGCTCAAACTCAATACACAAGCGTGATCATAGCACAAATACAAAGCTCCCCTTGGAATGTGCAACCAAAATGCAAATCCAAGGTTCAAGTTCAAACTACAAGGTCCCATTGGAATGTGCAACCGAAATGCAAATCCAAGGTTCAGGTTCAATCATCAGCTCCCCTTGGAATGTGCAACTAAAATGCAAATCCAAGGTTCAGGTGCAAACTTCAAACTCCCATGAAATGCACAACCAAAGTGCCAACTCAGCAACATCACAAACTCATGCTATCCAAAAGCTCTAAGCAAGATCCTCTCCTTTCCAAATCAAGTCGAGCAAATACTTCCCATTAAATAAAGCCGAGCTCCCCCTCAATCAAAGACACCTAGAAAAACTAGAAAAGGTGTACAAAAGCAAATGGAAAGCTCCATCATAAAAAGGAAGAGAAATCTCAAATGAGCAAAATGCAACAAGAGATACCAACTAAAAGGATACCAGATAAACAAATGTACAATATGCTACACAAAACATAAAAACCATGATACAAGCTGTTGGCACTCCTTAGCGTCACAATTTAGCAACGCTCAAGAGCACGTAGATATATGTCGTTGTATGCAAAATTAATTCTGCAAGCGCACAGAATATATCTCGTTGTAGCACTTCACCTCAGGAGTTACCCCAGGGTATCGTATTTATATTTCCGCAGGGAAGCAGATGGTTAAAGTGTATTGAAGAATGAAATGATATATCTTGCCAGAAATATCAAGCCACAAACCCAGGGGCACAAACTCTAGGTTTGGGTGGATAATGGTCAAGTTAATGACCGGATAGAAGGTCTGAAAGACCAGCGACACACGGAGCACCTATTTCTAAAGAAAAGGAAAGACGTTGGGAGAGACCGGACCTAGACTCTTTCTAACTCAGAGCAAAAGGCACTCTAGCCTTAGCCTAGACCCTAGCTTAGATACCGGGAACAGAGCTCGCTTCGACGGCTAGAACGGGAGAACCTCAGAACGGGGTGAGAGAAGGGGTTCTCCGGGCTCAGCACTACTGTTATGAATACACCCGAACGTGGTGGACTACGAAGGACGGACAGGGCTGTCACCACCTGCCGCCTACAACTGCAGTTCCGTGGGGTGCAACACACTTCCTAGTTAATCAACAAGCCAGACACCACGTCTGCACTCGATGATTAAGATTTCTCTTGAGGCCTGTCAAGAGAAATCCCCGTCTTCCCTAAGGCGTCTTACGGCCCGGTCAAGGCGAGCAAACCTGCGAGATAAAGCCCGGTAGAGCTAAACTAAACTCTACACTAAAACTAAAGGGGAAAAGGACTTTGCTCTAAGAGAGCAAGACCTTTACTCTAAAAGAAGAGCAAGAAAGAAATATAAAAGATAACTTAAGCTCTAAAGTAAGAAAGTAATTATATAAATAAACTCTTCAAAAAGAAGGAAAGGATACAAGAGCTTTACCAGAACTCCGAAGACTCCGAAGATCCGAGCTAAGCTCGACTCGACTCTACTCCCAACTCTAATCCTAATCTAAGAAATGAAAAAGATACTAGAGCTCCCTTCAAGTAAAGACTTGAGATATGTGGTGTGTGTCTTCCCAAGGTGAATGAGCTTCCTTTTATAGCCTCCAGGGGGTGGATGTCAGCGTCGTTAGCACGCCAAGGATCTGCTTAAGCTTCACGCGAAGGAGGAGACGTGGCGGCCACAGAGGGAGGCCGGTCGGCCTGGGCTAGGCCGGCCGGCCTGGCCCTGGTGCCACTTGGCACCATCCTCTGCAAGAACGGTCCTGATGCTCTCCCAAGGTCGGTAACAGTTGCGTTTAGTTGAAACTTGTCCGAGAATCGTAGGATGTGGGCCCTTCAATCCATGTGCTTTCGCCTCTAGGCCTTCCGGGTCCTTGGATCAAACCGACGTTGTTTGCACGGTTCTTGATCATCCTGGGCACTTGGCATGGCTTGTGGATCAATGACGTGGCCAGACCTGGCCAGGGCAGGCCGGTCGGCCTGGCTTAGGCCGGATGGCCTGGCTCTGTGCCAGGTTTGGCCCTTGTTTCTCCTGGTTCATCCTGCAAGCGTAACTCATCCAAAACTTGTGGAATTTGTCAGTAAAAATTCTTTTATGTATGGAATATGGTATGATCATCCTCATTTTACCGAAATGTTGACGGTCACTACGGGGGTTATAATGGCCGTCAACACGCCCCCAAGCTTAGACTCTTGCTCGTCCTCGAGCAAGGCTAAAACTCTAGGTTCGGTAGGTCAGGAGTTGCTTCAATGTATATACTCTTAAAGTACCCTGTGCTTAAGCCAAAACTCAACGAATCACTTGAATAAGTTGGCATAAAAGAGAACTCATACCATGGTTCCACGTGGGGCTGCATTGATTCACGTTTTGGGCTATTGAGAGCTTGAACGGTCATCTCTAAAGTATTTCCTGCAACTTTTCAGGTTCCATCTCGGAGATATGAATTTTTTCAAAAGATGGTTGATTCATTCCCCGATGGTACTCTAGAGTCACTCAAGGTGTTTAATCCTCACTCTTGGTCGGGATTGACCAATATTTCCCTACACTAAGGCTGAAGTGGAGTTGTAGGTAGGGTAACAGTGGCATACCTTGGTTACTTCTGTTGTCGAGTCGAAGAGTGGTCCGCGAGCGATGGTACTCGTCAAATTCTGGTCTTTGGAATTCATGGTGTTTCAAATGGAAAGGGAGAAGGTGTGATGCTCAAAGGTCTTTGGACTCCTTATTTTATTTCTCTCCCTCATATTTTTGAGATGCTTCATCTCTCTCTTTTTTTCAGATGGAGCATTTGTCTCCATTTTTTTTTCGAATACATCTCTTCTCTTACTTTGGTAACAGAGAGGAATTCAGCGTATGGAGTAATTGAGGACCTTTTGGGGTGAGCTTTATGATGAGGTGAGTGTATGTCATCGACGGTGGACGTCAACCCCGGAGCGGGACTTTGACTAGTCAGACATTTTGAGGCTGAGGTGGATGGGAAGACCGGTAAATGTCAAGTGCCTTCTGCAAGCGGACTTCACCATTCGAGAAGACTCAAAGCAACTCAAGATAGCATATGGTAGTTTCAACAAATGTATAACTATTTAGGCTCTGGATAGGACATTTTAAACCATCGAGGAAGATTCACCATGTAACATTTTATAAAAACTTCCGAGACGTTCCTTACTAAGCATGCAGTTATACCTTGAAACAAACCATATCAAAACTCACAATAACTTAAACAATCAACAAGTGCTCTTGCTCCCACAGTTTTATCACGGCGGATCCTTAAATGCCAACGAACTCAAATACTCAAGAGTAAAGGATTAATCACGAGGCACTTTAGAGGGCATAAACAGAGCAACTATTCATCATTCCAAAGGTTCTCAACCATAGTTCCATACATAAAGACATCTTTTGGAGCTTTTATTTTATTATGTTTTTATTTTTTTATTATTTTTATTTTTTTATTTTTTTATTTCATGATAGCACGGCAAGGCAAGGCAAGGCATCGGTAAGAAAACGGCAACGGCGACGGCTTTCGAACATACCTGAGACTCCCCCAAGCTTCGATGAAGCTCACTGGTAGTACTGGTTGGGGTTGTAGTGCATGTAGTCGAAGAAGCCGTGAATGTCGGTCTGGAGGGATGTGGTCATCCCCCAGTTCTGCTGCGTAAGATTGGTGTTGTGTGCAACTGCATCTCTGAGTTGCTGTTGTTGCAGCGTCATCGTCTCCATCCTGGTATTAAGATCAGCGATCCCCCGGGAGACCGGGTTCTCGTAGTCATACCTGGCGGAGGCGGATGGTCCGACCTGCGGGCCGTATCCTGCCGTTCCTTGGTGGTAGTCGAATGCCTCCTCAAAGTTCATGTTGGCTGTGGGGTTCTCTATCGGCTGCTGGTAGTCGTACTCAGGCTGCTGCTGGTAGCGGTACTCGGGCTAAGGCACGGTAGAAGTTCCGGCTTCATCATCATGCCTGGCTCGCCTGCCACGTGTTGTAAGGCCTGCAACACTGTGGCGAGCGGGTTCCCTCCTTCTGAGCTACATGGTTAGACTTCTAGCTGATCTCAGCAACAAAGCTGGGCATGGAAGCTCAACTTCGTCGATGAAACCAGGATAACACATGAAAAGAGTATGGCCAGGGCCCTCGCGCATCAAGTGACCCTGGATGAAATGGTCTAAACCAATGCAAGACTGATATTCTTGTGTGGCGGGAAGGAAGGTGACTTGAGCGCCCTGCAAAGCACCAACATGGGTGGCAATGCGGGTGACTAGCGAGGTTATGTCAATTGTGGCTCGGCCAGTGACTAACCTCTGCCAGTTCTCAAGCATGCTCATGACCGGTGAAAAACGAATTTTCTTGACCATGGCATAAAGGCACTCTAAATCAGGCAAGAGGCAATGACGCAAATCAGCGCGTGGGTGGACCACCATAGCGATCCACTTTGCCAGGAAACGAAGAGTGGGGTTTTGGATGGCGGTGATGCTATTCTTCCCCGAAGATGGCTCACCTGTGATCCTATCCCACCATGCGGCACGGTTGTACCGGTGGTTAGTCACCAATAGGTTGGCATCAATGATGCATCTCTTGTTGAAGCCAAGAGCCTCACTGAGTTGCTTCGGGGTCAAGATAAAATCCTCATTGAAAAATCGAAAGCAAATGTTTGTCTCGTTGGGACGAACTTCGATTTTCAAACTCATCAAAAACTCCATAGTAAGAAAGTGCGAACCTGTTTCCGAGACGGGGTAGAAGTTTTGCCATCCGGCATTGTTGAACGCCCGTTCCATGTCTCCTCCGAGACCGGTCTTGATCAGCAGCATGGGGTCGAAGTACTTGGCATGTGTGAAGTAGCGGCTCTGGAGCTGGTCCAGCACCGTTCTCTCTTCTTCGGTCTGAGCAACGATGTGCTCGACCCGAGTCATGATCCAGATGCGGTGCCTGTTCCTCGGCACCTCCTCCTCCCGGGACTCTGTGTCGTGTCGAGTTGAGTCGACAGACATAGTATCCCGGGAAGTAGATGATCCCTGAGAGCGGCAAGAGCTCGAAGAGGTGAGCTTGGTCACGACTCCACATGCCGTCTGACGTGCCTTAGTCCACATGATTCTTGCAAAAGGTTAGTCTCACAATACCTGAAGGAAATCAGGGGTTAGACAGTCAGAGGTTAGGCGTTCTTGTGGGAGATTAATCACCACAACTCGGTTAGTCGTTCTTGTGGGGTAAGAACCACCACAAACGTTCTCGTTCAACCGGCAGGGGTTTGTTCTCACAAGAATTCAAGAATGGATTTTAGCAGAATTTCCTTGTGGTTTAAACTCTAACTTTACTTAGAGAATTTCAAAATTCAAGCGAGAGAGAAGGGAAACGCTCAGGATGCACGCATACCTGTGCTTGGGGCGTCTTCCTTCTGAGCTGGGCACCGGTATTTATAGAGGCGCAGCAGGGGGAGGCCGGCCGGCCTGAGTGTGACACCCCGTACCTTAAAAGCATTTTAAATACATATTTTCTATAATTAAATATAATTAATTCTCTTCAAATAATCGCAACCATACATTTAACTTGCCATGCGTGATGCATTTGAATGCCTAGAGCCTTTTCGATCTCTGACTTCTAAAGAGACAGAAATCCCTCCGAGTCGCCTTTCCTTTTCCAATATTCAAAGATAATATTCAAATTTAATTTGAATATTATGATCTCAAAATCCTCTAAAATATCCTAAACCAATCTCCTTCAAGCCCCACCCTGAAATCTCATTCGAATCCAAATTAGTATTCAAAATTCAAATCCCAAACCCTTCAAATAAATAGCAAAGCTTTTCTATCCTTGACAGGCCGGCAACCTCATTCTCGGCCCATTCTCGCTTGCAGCCCAACCACGAAGTCTAACCGCCCTCCCCGAACTCCCTAGTCCAACCGCCTTCTCCTCCTCTCCCAAGCCGGCCGCACAGCCCAGCTCGGCCTGCCTCCCGACCAGCCCAGCTCGCCCTTCTGGCCCGCATGCCTCCCGCCGGCCCAACTCGCCTCCCCTCCTTTTCCGCGGCCCGTGAGCGCCGCCCCTCCTTCCCCCCCTTCCCGCGCACGGTCCACCGCCGGCCTCAGGCCGCCTAGCGGCCCAGCCGCGCCTCTCAGTCTTTCCCACAGCCCAGCGCCTCCCGCCTCCTTCCCCTCTCCCGGCCCAGCTCCCCCGGCCCACGCCACCTTCTCTCCCCTCCACAGCCCGCGCGCGCGTACAGGCCGCGGCCCAGCGCGCCCCCTCCAGCCTCCCACCGTGGGCCGCGCATGCACCTCTCTCAACCACGGCCCACGCGCGCGGCCCAGTAGCGCACACCTCCTCCCTCAACCCTAATGGGCAGTGCGCCGCCGCCGCCGCCGCTGCCGGCGCTGCCGCTGCTGCCTGGCGCCGCCGCTCCGGCGTCCGGCTGCCCTCCAGACCTCGTCGCCGTCGCTCTACTCCCCCTCCTCTTCCCATTTTCTCCTTCCTTTCCCCCTCTCCTTCGTCGCCCGATGCCGTCCCGTCGCCGCCAGCCACCCAGCCACCATGGATGCCGCTGCCTGATGCCAGTCGCGGCGCACCCCTGGTGCACTGGCCCACGTGGCTGACCGCAACCGAGCGGGCCCTCCCCGCCGCGCTGTGAGTGCAGGCCGAGCCAGCAGCAGGTGCCGCCCGTGGCTGGCCTGCTCAGGCCCGGCGGAGCCGCCTGCCTCGCCTCTGCCGCCTGCCGACCGCTGCACTGCCACCTCACCCCGACCGGTCGCTGCCTACGCTCCACGTCGCCCGTACCCCTGCCTCCGGTGGCGTAGCCCCGACGCGACCCCCAACCTGGAGGCCGGCAGGCAGCGCCCAGCGCTCCTGCTCGCTGCCCTATAAAAGGGGGCACCACCCCTCCATTCCTGCATGCACCACACACGAGAGGCCTGCTCTCTCTCGCGCACGCACGATGAGCAGGAGCTCTCCGGCTCTGTAAGAACGAGAGCTCAGCTCTCGCAGGAGATCACAGGAGAAGCTCCACTCATGCACAAATGCTTTGCTCTCACCACTGTGCGGAAACGCTGCCCACGTACACAATAGAAAGGTACACCAAGTGCTGCTCTGCTCTGTTCCCGGGTACGCTCAGAAACAGTTCAACCAGTGGCGTAGCTTTAGTCATACCACACCGCCCACGTACATGTAGGAAAAAGGTGCGCCAACTGCTGCTCTGCTCTGTTTTCGGGTGCGCTCGGAACAGGCTAACCAGCGGCGTAGCTTTAGCCATTTCGCCCAGCATTGTGGACGATGCCAGTTCGGCTGGCCGCACAATGCCCGACCCCCGCCGCTAAACCCCATTGCTGCTCGCCACTTGGCAACCCTAGCCGAGATACTGCCCGACTCCCCAATCCAGTCCACCCTAGCCGAGGTGCTACCCGATTTCCATGTTTCCAGCTCAGTCCACCCTAGCCGTTGTAATGCCCGACCGAAACCCTGATTCCAGCCCCGCCTAGCAGTTGTGCTGCCCAAATCCAAACCCCAGATATTCCCCGGTACAGCCGTTATGCCGCCCAACCAAAAATCCCTGTTACTAAACCCTAGCCCGGCATAGCCGTTATGCCGCCCAACCAAAAGCACCGGCTATTAAACCTTAGCCCCATATAGCCGTTGCGCCGCCCGAATAAAACCCCACAGTTATACTGCCCGACCAAAAATCCCTAGTATTAGTAAAACCCTAGGTAAAACCTAGCCCTTATGCTGCCCAACCCAAAATCCCAGAGATTAGCAAACCCCAGCCGGCATGCCGCCCATAATATTCCCAGAAAATTATATTAATAATTTTTTGGAATATTAATAGAAATTCAATCAATATCCCTTAATTATTTAGAAATCTATTTCTAAATAATTAATATAATTATTCGGGAATTACTTAGATATCCAGTAATTCTCAGAATAATTATCCCTAGCCCCTCCTTCCACACTTAGAAGCCATTCCACCAGCTAAACCCCTCCTAAGCCCCGTCGTCCTATCTATTAATTATTATTAAATAATTAATAGATAATCCATCAACAAATCCATCCGAATCCGTAGGTACGTTCCGGAATATCTATCTTCCATTTCTCTTTCTAATCTATAGGCATTGATTGATTTATTGATGTTATTTTATGTGTTTTATTATTCGATAGCTTGACCGGGCCCGATGCGACGCCGGAGCTCCAGAAGGCCCGAAGCCCCGCCCGGTCGGCATATGATATATGCCTGCGTACGGAACATCTAAGGACCGACAATGAAGGCAAGTCTCACCAATAATATCACCCAATAATTAAAGTTTACCATTTCCTGCAGCTTAAGCTATGAGGGGGCATCATGTGGGTGGATGCCCGGCCCTGCCGTAGAATGCTATAAGATTGGGAGTGGAAGGATGGCCTCGCTAGGAGGGTCCTAAGAGCCGCTCTGATCTCAGCTAAGGACCGGTTCATGGGAGAGTCTTTCTAGTGCCTAGTACAACCCCGCATGCCAAAAAGGCACATCCTACGGGAGTGCCTATTTATGTGAGGCCTTGATTCACACCCCACCAGCGGAACTTAGTAACCCAGCCCAAGGAGCCGTATGATTGGTGCAGAGTGCCGACCAGCGTACTGGGTAGCGCCTGGTGCCGAGTCGGGCACGCACCAAGTCGGGAACGGGTATGCTGGAGACAGCCCCAGGCAGAGGACTAGGACTGGGCGGCACGGGTCGACTAGGATACAGGGTCGCAGACCCTGAGGGCCGAGGGCCCTAATTAATGCGCTCACAGACCCGGGTCAGCATCCAGTATTACCTGTGGCTGGACCTAGGGAATGCTGACCAGCGATGGTCACCGGCGGGTATGAGTCTCGTAGGGCAGTACCTACCTTGACGAAGGTAGGGACTGACCGAATGCGGGGTAGATAAGTACGACCTCTGCAGAGCAAAAATCTATCTTGATAGCCGTGACTCCGGAATGAGTCCACTTAGTCAAAGCCCCCACTGATTAGATTTATTTTTACTGCATGGGGAACCCGGACGGCAAGAGTGCCGATGACTGGGTTCTGGGGTTAATGTCGGGACTGGCAGGGAGGAAATGCCCCTCCAGGCCCAACATTTATATTCTTTTAATTTAATTTATTATTATATTATTGAATTTGTGAGATTTGCTGGGTATTCAACTCTGAATACTCACTCTTGCCCTTCATTGTCCTACAGGGTTAAGCTCCAGGCCAATATGGTGCTGCCACCCACCCCGGTGGCGAACGAGTGCCCGCCGCCCTCCGCTAGCTAAATCGGTGTAAATATTTAACTTATACGCTATTTACTGCTTCTGACACTAATCTGTGTCGAAATCCGTATCAGCGTACTGATCCAGGGACTGATACGGGTGGTCGAGGGACGTCCTGGCCAAGGGGTCCCCACAGGGTGGTATCAGAGCCGTAAATAAATTCTTAGCACCATATAAGATAGCCCATACGCATTAGGAAGCCTAAAACCTTCTATTCTATTCATCTTTTTCGAAAATTGTCGAAAAATCCTTATTTCGTGCCCTAAATTCCCCTTACCCCATGCTTAACTCCAAATGTTACTCTGACACATATGGACCATAAGAATGAAGTTCGGAAGATGATCCACAATATGGAAATTATGAGATGAAGATTTGCTGAAAAGCAAATGTTGCCGGAGTAACTAGAAATCGAGTAATAATAATAATGAGTTTTCTACTGGAAATAAGCCTACGACCTTATAGTAACGTACTTTTGATTGCATAATGTTTGATTAAACCCCGGATAATAGTTTTCCCCCTTTCCATATAATAGATATGGATTTGATTGGTAGTTGATTGTAGACGTGCGTGAATAGATCCGCTCTTTCCTTTAAAACCTAAGGATTATCTATAGCTCTTGCCCCTCTAACGTCGTCAGTACAAACCAAGATTCAGAAACAAAGAAAAGTTTTTGAAGAATAGTTCTAAATGTCTAATACGGAATACGGAATCTAATCCTCTTAAGTGGGGTAGATTCTGAAGTCATCAAGACATTGTACATGGAAAACCACAGGAAGCCGGTTAATGTGAACCCCAACGTACAAATTTCGGGGAAATACAGAATAATCACGGGAATAGTATAAATCGAGGTTATACTACGAATGTGACAAGAATTGAATCCCTGAATAAATTTTGGAAAGAAATCTGTGAAAGCTGAAGAAACCAATAAAGAAGATATAAGGATCTTCGTTAGAAACCTCGACCCTAGGTTCTACAATCCTTGAATCCTTCGCCAACAAATAGACATCTACCCTTGCCATACCAAGTCAACACTATCCACCTAAGTAATTTTTGGATTGACCGACATCATTTCTGGAATCAGAACTGACAACATCCATATACCTCCAAAATCCCTGTCATTCCTGACACCAACTTTCCTTTATTCCCCCTCAGCTTTTAGAAAATCCTGTTCTTCAACCCATATCCTGAGAATCTCGACACCATTTTCATCCAGTCGACTTTCACAAAGATTGTCACAGGAATAACCCAACTTCTGCCTAGTCCTCTGGACGATCGAATTCCTGATGAAACCAGGCCCCTTTACCCACCACACACACCCACCAAATCCTCAATAACCCTCTCTGGAAATCCAATCTCCTCTCACCCGAGAACAAGCTAAATCCACTCCCTCACAAATTAAGAATGCCGATGCACCAAGCACGTCGACGATTCTTCCCAACCGAACCACCCCATTTCCCCGAGAAATCTCCATCCATCCCCCCCCCCCCCACACCGACAAGACTAGAGAAGTCCGTACATTTCTCTCTCTAGTAAACGTTTAATATCCGACCCATCACCCCCTAGACGAGTCAACCAACCACAATACTTGACTCGGTCTGTATCCCCAAAAATCCAAAGAAACCCACATAAGGCCACCGCTCCCATTATTCATGATCTCGGTCTCCGTTCATTCCCCGGAATCCGAAGGAAAACCCTGTCTAACCCGCCCCAACATTGCTTCCAACACACACTCCCTTCCAAAATATTTCTAGAAACCTGCCGTCATTTACTTTCTTCTCCACGGCACATTCACAATCAAACAAGTGCTATACAGAAATACCCCTGGCTACCATAGAAATTCGAAACCCCTCCTTGACAGGAAATTATTCTATTTCCTAACAGATCATTGAGGCATGCAAGGCTCCTCTAAGCCTGCCCCTCGAACATCCACAACAACCCCACCACCATCCCAGAAATATCACCCCTCCCAACTCGATCACCATAGCATTCATCCATCCGTTCACCACCACTATAGCTAAACTACCCTGAGTTTCATAAATCACTGAGGCATGCAAATTTCTTTAAGAAAAATGCTCCTCAGTCACATTCTTTCCCTCCACCACTAAGGACTCTCTAACCATGCCTAAAAACTGTCCCATCACCAATTCTAGCAACTGTCATTTCCCAACCATCTTCCCTTGATCACCTTAACCGAAGTCATGGCCAAATAAACTCTAAGATTAGCCATGACTATCATTTGACTCCAAAAGGAGACAAACTTTCAAAATACCCAGTGGAACCCTCCCCTTATACCCTATACAAGTAATGGATAAACCAGGCTCACTCCCTTGGATCAGCCGCTTTAGTCTGACATTTCAGAAACAAACCACCCAACCTTAGCTGCTTCCCTCAGGAATCCAAGACAACCCGTTCCCGAACAGAAGAAACACAGGAAATGAATCTTAGTGGAATAATTGGGTGATTTGGTAGAAGAATCACCACATAAAAATTTGGAAACCAAATTCCACTAAGAACGGTTAGCAAACCCACCAACCCTAGGTCCACACCCATCTGTCCATTCGAGGAGACGCTTCTCAATCCAGAAGAATTACCATACCAAATTTTCTGGTAAGAAGTGGTCACCCAAGCTTCCTGCCCTAGATTCCCTTCTTCCCCGTCTGGTAATCCCGAAACAACTACCAGATTCCTGGTAACCCTAGCTAGGATCAAAATCTTCCCCGAACCTAACCACCCTAGGTGAAGCAAGGTTACCCAGAAGAGAATTACGACCGAGACAGTTGAAGGATCAAGAATAGGACATCTCAAGGAGTAGTAAGATTCCACGGGGACATACCCCGAGTAAAAGAAAAACTTGGATAAAAAGTTTGGATAGAAACCTTATGGAAACCCGAGGTTTACATTCCAAAAAGTAATTTGAGAAATCCATTCGGAAGGAAAATCTCGGATTACGATCAAGGAAATCCTGAGTTAATCCTTTAAGTGGGGTAGTAACCCAAACAAAGGAAAAGGTACTTAACCTCAAGAACTTGAGGATTAAAACAACTCTGGAAAAGTATTTCATCAAGTCACCCCAGGTCCGGTAGAAATCAATTGGATATATTTGGGAATAATGGAAACAAGTGTTAGTAATAAATTTCCCATCTATGGAGATGAGAAACAAATGGCTACGAGAAAAAAAAGTCCGAAAATTTAGAACGAAGAAGAAATTCCTTTTAATAAATATCGGAAATCCTTATCGGCACCGTAAGTTAGAGAAATACTAGAAGAGACCTTACCCCTTCTTTCTAGCCCTAAATCTCGGGACGAGATTTCTATAAGTGGGGTAGCCCTGTGACACCCCGTACCTTAAAAGCATTTTAAATACATATTTTCTATAATTAAATATAATAATTCTCTTCAAATAATCGCAATCTATTTTAAAAAATAAACCATGCATTTAACTTGCCATGCGTGATGCATTTGAATGCCTAGAGCCTTTCCGATCTCTGACTTCTAAAGAGACAGAAATCCCTCCGAGTCGCCTTTCCTTTTCCAAAATTTTAAAGATAATATTCAAATTTAATTTGAATATTATGATCTCAAAATCCTCTCAAATATCCAAAACCAATCTCCTTCAAGCCCCACCCCGAAATCTCATTCGAATCCAAATTAGCATTCAAAATTCAAATCCCAAACCCCTTCAAATAAATAGCAAAGCTTTTCTATCCTTAACAGGCCGGCAACCTCATTCTCGGCCCATTCTCGCTTGCAGCCCAACCACGAAGTCTAACCGCCCTCCCCGAACTCCCTAGTCCAACAGCCTTCTCCTCCTCTCCCAAGCCGGCCGCACGGCCCAGCTCGGCCTGCCTCCCGACCAGCCCAGCTCGCCCTTCTGGCCCGCATGCCTCCCGCCGGCCCAACTCACCTCCCCTCCTTTTCCCCGGCCCGCGAGCGTCGCCCCTCCTTTCCCCCCCTTCCCGCGAACGGTCCACCGCCGGCCTCAGGCCGCCTAGCGGCCCAGCCGCGCCCCTCCGTCTTCCCTACAGCCCAGCGCCTTCCGCCTCCTTCCCCTCTCCCGGCCCAGCACGCCTCCGGCCCACGCCACCTTCTCTCCCCTCCACAGCCCGCGCGCGCGCACAGGCCGCGGCCCAGCGCGCCCCCTCCAGCCTCCCACCGTGGGCCGCGCATGCACCTCTCTCAACCACGGCCCACGCGCGCGGCCTAGTAGCGCACCCCAGCCGCGCCCCTCCGTCTTTCCCACAGCCCAGCGCCTCCCGCCTCCTTCCCCTCTCCCGGCCCAGCACGCCTCCGGCCCACGCCACCTTCTCTCCCCTCCACAGCCCGCGCGCGCGCACAGGCCGCGGCCCAGCGCGCCCCCTCCAGCCTCCCACCGTGGGCCGCGCATGCACCTCTCTCAACCACGGCCCACGCGCGCGGCCCAGTAGCGCACACCTTCTCCCTCAACCCTAACGGGCAGTGCGCCGCCGCCGCCGCTGCCGGCGCCGCCGCCGCTCCGGCGTCCGGCTGCCCTCCAGACCTCGTCGCCGTGGCTCTACTCCCCCTCCTCTTCCCATTTTCGCCTTCCTATCCCCCTCTCCATCGCCGCCCGATGCCGTCCCGTCGCCGCCAGCCACCCAGCCGCCATGGACGCCGCTGCCTGATGCCAGTCGCGCCGCACCCCTGGTGCACTGGCCCACGTGGCTGACCGCAACCGAGCGGGCCCTCCCCGCCGCGCTATGAGTGCAGGCCGAGCCAGCAGCAGGTGCCGCCCGCGGCTGGCCTGCTCAGGCCCGGCGGAGCCGCCTGCCTCGCCTCTGCCTCCTGCCGATGAAGGACCGAAACGGCGACCAGAGAGGGGGGGAGTGAATGGGAGCCGATAAAAATTCTTTCCAAACAATCCGGCTATTCTCCCAAATCAACTCCGAAACCTCCGAGAGCAATCTTGCCAAGATCACATAGCCACTGTCAGGCTACTGACCCTAGGAACAAGAAACGAGCAGCGGAACTCGAACCAATCGAAACGAACACCAAAACGACCCGAAACTCGGCTCGATCTAACACACCCAGGGGGGGCGGTTAAACCGGCCAGGGGGGCGGTTAAACCGCCCGGGCCTGGGAGCCTCGGGAAAAAGTCAAAACAAAAGTGGATCTCCCAAACCGCTTGAGCTCTTGAGGCGAGATTTTGGTCAGATGATCTAGACCTCCAGTGGAGTGTTTTCCCAAAAGATCTCGGCCTCTAACTCAGTACAACTCCCGGAATCGCAGATCTCGCGAAGAACACCATGACCTCGAGTTCATCCCGAAAATCTCAAATCCAGAGCGATTCTCGGCGTTTGGGGGCAAGGGATCACCAGCAAAAGAGGCACAAGGCACTCATACGTGAATCCCCCAAAGAAATCCGAGAGAAAACGCCCTAGAACAAGAAGAACGAAAATCCCCAAAAATAGCTCCGAAAATACCCATGAAAATAAGAAAAGAAAAGGGAGCTCGGGAAATCAAATCATGGCACAAAGATGAGCAGCACAAACTCCATCACATAACCATGAATTCACCTATACAAACTAGGAATGATTCGAAGTAGTTCTAGATGGAGGGGATGAAGGGGAAAACGAGTTCAAAGTAAAACCTAAAGAGATAACTAGAGAGATATCAGCCACCAGCCCTGAAGGGGCCTATTAGTAGTCCAAGTGGTGGTGTCCTAAAGACTAAACTACCCCTAAGTGATACATACCCCTCAGGGGCAAATTTGACATTTTGATCTCAGATATTTTCCGGCTCGGGCACCTTCCACTGCAAGCTAGCTTCCCTCCGACGCAAGCCTTGCAGTCACGCCGCGTGTCCTCCGGATCGAAGCTCCTCGACGCCGATTTTGGGCCGGCCCAGGGGGAGGCGGTTAAACCGCCCCTGGGGGGTACCTCGCACCGGAACCACGTCCCCTTGCTCGTTCTTGCCAGCATGTGAACCGCACTTGATCCACCGGCCATCGGGTCCCTCGAACCAAGCCTACTTGTCTCTCCGCTCCTCGGAGGTCGCCATGGCTAAGACCTTTCGCGCCTGTTCTTCACCTGCACCAATGCAACCAAGCCGCATTCTACACCTGCAATACTTGAGCCAAGGGAAACGTCAATCCACACCACGTTGTCAATCACTCATCACACCAGGAAGCGACCATCCACCGGTCCTCGGACACACTGGGTCCTCAATCTCCCCCTTGATGAGTGCATTGACAACACACACATAGTAACCAATTGATATGAAGAAAATATAAAAGAAATCAAAAACAAGACTCAAGCAAGTGACTAAAAGCAAGAACAAGCCGAGAACAAAGTCACTCTGCAAGAGAAAGCTCCAGAAACGCCGACCCTTCAAGAAGAAGCGAAAGGGCTCAACACCATCGGCAAAAGAGCAAAAGCACAAAGCACAAATCACAAACTTCAAATCCTCCAACTCACTTTTCAGGACATTCAAAGCACTCCCCCTGCAAGATGCAACTCCCCCTGAACAAGTGAACTTGTGCGTGCGAAAATCACTCGAAAATGGCTCAAACCATCACAAACCTTGTGCTCTCAGCACAGGGGCGGTTAAACCGCCCAGGGGGGGGGGGCGGTTAAACCGCCCCTGGCAGATGACCAAAGTGGAAAAGGCCAAAATTTCACAAAACAACTCGCAACGATGCCGTTCCAACTTGAAAACCTTCCAAATATGCCCAGCAAGATATTCCAATGATCAAACTCTCAAAACTTCGCAAATTTTCAGAAAACCTCATTTGGGCAAAACTTTCAACCTCTCACACAATTTCGACAAATTCTAGAGCAAAAGCTTTCTTCTAAATTCAGCAGCGACTCCCCCTTGCCAAATGCTCCAGAAATTCTCCCCCTTGTTGACAATGCACACATCAAGGCAAAATGTACAAAATACAACTACAAGCTTCTCAAATATACAAAGAGCAATACAAAATGCTACAAATTAGAGAAGAGGCATACAAGCTAGTTCATCATGTCACACGGGCATTGCCATCAAGAAGGTGAAGACATATATCCAATTGACAAAGCCATGAGCAAATTGTGGATTTTTATCAAAAATGTCACCGCATGAGCACAGTCCTAACCATGGATTGTTTAAGCAAAAATAAACTTCATCTCACCAAAATCATGAAAGGACAAGCATTCTTGACAAAAGATCATCATAAACGCCCAAGTTCTACCTCATGTCATGTCAAAGCACGGAGCCATGTGTTTACTTCTCATGGGAGACTTCTCCGGCAAACAACATGCAACCGCTTAGCACCCATGTGTGCAAGTGTGTGCAATGGTGAAAGCATAGAGACATGAGCATAATTTTCTGCAAATATTTCTTTTTCTCATCCTTTCATGCATAGACATCTCATTTTTCAAATTTTTCAAGTTAAGCATGGTACATGAAATGTCTTTGCGACAGAAAGGAGCTTATGCTCCTCCACAAGATAAAGCATGGGCTAAACATTTACAATGACAGAGGTCTTTGACCCAATTGAAAAGAACATCACACCCTAACATGATCTTAAGCAGGATATAGCCATTTCAGCTCAAACAAGACATGCAAAGGCATTTACTCATGGGTGTAGGAATTAAGTTCAGTTTGTCATTTTAATTCAAAAAGAGACTATCTCAATAGAATATATATCAAAACCATCAAGAGCATAGCCATCCGTCCAATCAATCCCTAGCCAGCCTGCCTAAACTCTAAAATGTAGCAAGTTGTACCAATCACTGCATATAGGAGAAGCTCATCCTAAGATATGATACAAAAGATGAAATCAAGATACAAAAGCAAGCAAAATATACATCAAGATACAAAGATGGTACAAAAATATACATATGCTACAAGAGAAGCCTCCAAAACTCAGCTCAGAAAACCGCACACACACCAAGTTCTCCTCGCAAGCGAGTGAAGGTAACTTGGTCAAGTGGCTTAGTGAAAATGTCTGCAAGCTGGTTTTGGGTAGAAACGTGGGCAAGCTCAATATCTCCTTTCTCCACATGATCTCTCAGAAAGTGGTACCTCACTTCTATGTGTTTGGTTTTGGAATGAAGCACGGGATTTTTGGCTACGCTTATGGCACTGGTGCTATCACAAAGAAGTGGAACATGGGACATGTCTAAGCCAAAATCTCTCAAGGTGTACGTGATCCAAAGCAACTGAGAACAACAGCTAGCTGCAGCAACATACTCGGCTTCAGTGGTGGATTGGGCTACGCTAGACTGCTTGCGAGAAGACCAAGACACAAGAGACGATCCAAGAAACTGACACTGACCAGAAGTAGACTTGCGATCAACACGACATCCAGCAAAATCCGCATCAGAAAAACCATGAAGTGCAAGAGTGGAATCGGCAGAATACTAAAGACCCAGCTCAGGAGTAAACTTGAGATACCTGAAAATCCTCTTGACGGCCTGACGATGTGAAGTCCTCGGTGAAGCCTGAAAACGAGCGCACAGACACACGCTGAACTGTATGTCCGGCCTCGTCGCCGTCAAGTAGAGGAGGGAGCCGATCATGCTCCGGTACTCCTTCTGGTCCACTGGTTCTCCGTCTACATCCGCATCCAAAGCTGTAGTCGTACTCATCGGCGTAGTCATCGGCTTGGAGTCGCTCATGTCGAATTTCTTGAGGATGTCCTTGGTGTACTTGCTTTGGTGCACGAATGTCCCATCCTTGGTTTGCTTGATCTGCAGCCCGAGAAAGAACTGCAACTCTCCCATCATCGACATCTCAAATTCCCTGCTCATATCGTCTGCAAACTTGGCAACAAGATCATGAGAAGAGCCACCAAAAATGATATCATCCACGTAAATCTGAACGATTAAAAGATCTTTGCCATTTCTCAGCAAGAAGAGCGTCTTATCAACCTTTCCCATCACAAACCCCTTGCTAAGCAAGAACCCTCTCAACCTGCCATACCACGCTCTGGGTGCTTGCTTTAGGCCATATAAAGCTCGGTGGAGTTTGTACACTCGGTGTGGGTATCTCTCACTCTCAAAACCCGGGGGCTGCCTCACATACACTTCTTCCTCGATTACCCCATTCAAGAAGGCACTCTTCACATCCATTTGGTACAATTTGAACCCTTTAGCAACTGCAAATGCTAGAAGGATCCGAATTGCCTCCAAACGGGCAACAGGAGCAAATGTCTCCTCATAATCTATCCCTCCTGCTGCGAAAACCCCTGAGCAACCAACCTCGCTTTGTTTCTCACAATCTCACCACTCTCATCCCTCTTGTTTTTAACACCCACTTGGTTCCTATGGGATGGCAATTTGGAGGTGGTTCTGCTAACTTCCACACCTGATTTCTCTCAAAGTTTTCAAGCTCTTCATGCATGGCATTGACCCAATCGGAATCAGATAAAGCGTGTCCAACATTTTTGGGCTCAAAAGACGCGACAAAAGCAGAATGAGCATAATGAGAGATGTTCTGTGACCTCGACCGTGTAGTGCGTTCATCCATGTTCCCGATGATCTTCGAAGGTGGATGATCCCTCTGTACCAGCCAGGGAGCTTCTCGCCTCGAGATTGCCTCCCCCTCAACATCAGCTTCCACTTGAACTCGATCTGGAGCGCGACTCGACGAAGGTGTAGCAGAAGGGCCGTCGTCGAACGTCGTGGTAGTAGTGGAAGTAGAAGGTACACGATCTCCACACGGTGCCTGAAATTCCTCATCATCTTCACCATCAGGCTGTTCTTCCTCAAAGATGGGCTGTCCCAAGTCATCATCACCTGCACACTCAAAAGCAGAAGAGCTACACGGAATGGTCTCGTCGAAGGTGACTTCGCAAGTCTCCATGATTTGGTTAGTTTCAAGATTGAGCACACGATATGCTCGAGAATGATTAGCATAACCAAGAAAAATTCCATCCATCGAACGAGACTCAAGCTTGTCCAAATTTCCTTTCTTCAAGATGAAACACTTGCAACCAAAAACCCGAAAGTGACTCACACGGGGAGAACGACCATGGAAAAGCTCATAGCAAGTTTTCTTCTTGAAAGCACGAAGGAAAATCCGATTCGAAACATAACAAGCTGTGTTCACCGCTTCTGCCCAATACTTCCTAGGAGTCCTATGCTCATCTAGCATCGTCCTAGCCATCTCACAAAGTGTTCTATTCTTTCTCTCAACAACACCATTCTGACAAGCAACATATGGCGAAGAATATTGATGTTCGAGACCAAGATCACGACAGAAGGCATCAAAACGAGTGTTCTTAAATTCCGTACCATTGTCGCTACGTATAGCTCTCATGGCACCACCATTACTCTCGTTTTTCAACCTCAAAATCAGATCTCGAACAAAATCAAATGTCTCATCCTTCGACGCCAGAAAGAACACCATAGCATACCGAGAAAAGTCATCAACAACCACAAGAACATACCACTTCCCACCAACTGAACGAACTCGAGCGGGGCCAACCAAATCCATGTGCAAAAGCTCCCCTGGACGCTCAGTCATAACATCTGTCAAAGGTGGGTGAGAAGCAGCAACCATTTTTCCATGCCTACAAGGTGCACAAACCAAATCTTTCTCGAACTTGAGCTTGGGCAATCCTCGGATAAGGTCAAGAGCACTCAAGCGTGTGAGTAGATCAAAGCTCACATGACCCAATCTCCTATGCCACTTCCAAAGCTCAGAAGAAGTACCAGCGATCAAACACCGTGAAGGACCAAAAGATCGAGAAAAATCAGCACGAAAAATCTAGTCCCTCAGGAATGATCATACACACAAGGTCACCTCGAGAATCAAGAATTTTCGAATCACCACGCTTAAAGCGAACCTCATAACCCTCATCAAGAAGCTGAGAAACTGAGAGCAAATTGAAACCAAGATTCTTGACAAGAGCAACCCGCTTCAACATGAAAGTGTCGCTCACCTGAATAGCACCCTCTGACAACACTCTACCTCTACCCTTATCCCCGAAAGTGATGTACTGCCTGGACACCACCGGGGTGAGACTGGAGAACCACTTACCATTACCTGTCATATGTCTCGAGCAGCCAGAATCCATCAACCAAAAGTTCTCCAAGCCTCCCACCTGCACAATCAGAACCGAGAACGAGAATGAGCAAATGACTCGACACTGGGGTTAGCACAAAACGAGTCAAACCAGTGTCGGGCCATCTGCTCAAAAGAAGGGTTAGCAAAATCAACTCTACCGCGTGACACCCTCTCGTCTCTCACCATCGGACCTCTAGCACCACGCGGGGGAAAACGTGGCCTAGACTCTCTCCTAGCCTCAAAGCTACGGTCGAACCTCCCTGAACCAAACTGACCGCGAAACGGAGGCCGCCTAGCAAACTCACGAACAACAGGAACACCACGACTAGCAACCACAGGAACTGTACGCACAAAGGCGTCGCCTCTCGGCCAGAGTGAACGAGACACAGGCACACTACGAGAAGAGTAGTACCTGTCCCTGTTCCCCACCTCCTTCTCTCTTCCTCCAACAAAACTCCTCAAGGTGACCATCCCTTCCACAATGCTCACAATGGAAGCGGACTGGCTTTGGCTTTGGGGTTTCTCTCGGCTGTGCCTCTCTCTCTCGGCTGGTAAACTCCACTCCTCACAAAGGTCACTCTCCTCTGAAAGTTCTCTGACTTAGGTGGAAACTTGGGAGGATCTGGAGTGGTGTCAAGCTTGTTCAGCAGGTGGTTTGGTTTGGGTGTGAAGGTGTTCTTGAGAATGGTTTTTGGTGGGTTTGCGGGAATGTTTGCGGTGGAGCTCTCTGGATCTCTCTCTTTCTCACCACTACTCTCACCAACCTTCTCAGAACCAAGACCACAACCATCAACTCTCTTGAAACTCGCAATCAACATCTTGAGCTGAGGTTCACGACCAGACAACCAACCCAAACACTGTCTCAGCTCATCATTCTCATCTTGCAATCTATTCACACACTGTTCTAGCTCAACATTCTTTAAAGCAACAACATCACAAGCAGAACAGGAATTTGCAATGGGAGATTTAAGTTGTGCTTCAAGTGAACTAATCATGGTGCGTGATTCAAGCAACTGAGCATGCAAAGCAGGACAAGAAGTACAAGCACCTAGCAAAGATGACCTAGACTTCAACTCAGCAAGCTCAACTCTAGCACTCTCTAGTTCATCCAAGCAGTTCATGTGTTTCTCCTTAAGCACAACAAGATCAGCAATATGCACATCACAGAACGAGCATTCTACCTCATCAGACACAAGAGGAGCATCTTTCAAAACAGCAATCTCAGACTCAAGCGAAGCTGCTCTCTCCCTAGACTCGCAAAGCAAAGACTCAAACTCTATGGCCTTCTTTCCAGTCTCAGAAAGCAAGGTCTCAAGCTCAGCCACTGTATCCTTGGACTCTCCTAGCAAAGACCTAAACTCCCTCTTCTCTTTGTTGGTCTTCCTAAGCACATCATCGCGGTTATCGACCAACTGCTCTAACCTAGCAATCTCCTGACGCAAAGAGGTGGGATCTATCAATACCTCATCCTCGGAGTCGGAGTCGGAGTCGTCCTTGCTCTTCACGGAGTCGTGCGCCATGGTGCAGTAGTCGACGGCGGCGAAGGAGATGCCGTTGAAGTTGCGGTTCAAGCTCTTCTTCTCCTTGCGGTGGCCGCGGTCCTCATCTTCACTGCTTGAGCTTGACGACGTGTTGGTGGAGCTTGTGTCGATGTCGCTCGCATCAGCCACCATCGCTCGAGATCTGTGCTTCTTGTGTCCACCGTGCTTGTTCTTGGATCTTCTCTCGTCCTTGTTCTTCTGCTTGGAGCGGTACTCGTCCTTGGGACGATGCTTGTGGTCGTCTCGCGGGCGGTGCTTGCGGTTGTAGTCGTTCTTGATCTCCTCGGGGCACTCGGCGATGAAGTGGCCCATCTTCCCGCATCTGTAGCACGTACTCCCGGCACGCCTCGAACCCTTGCGGTTCTGGTACATCCGCTCGAACCTCCTCGTGAGCAACGCGAGATCCTCCTCGCTCAGCACCTCATACTCTTCATCTGGAAGGGACACAAGAGAAGACAAAGCAAAGTGTCTAGGAGTGTTAGCATGTCCATATCCAGAGCCACCGACTAGAGCCAGACTATGGGGATCAGTCGGACTCTTAGCCTTGGCAAGCAACTGCCTGTCAACCTCAGAGGACTTCAACTTCGAGAAAAGCTCGTCAACAGAAAGAGTCTCATAGTTTGCCGACTCCATGATCGCCTCAACCTTGGCACCCCACACGGACCTATCAAGTGCTTGCAGGAGCTTGATAGCTCGGTCATGATCCGAGTATGGGAGCACGGTAATGTTGGCTTTCATGTTGTTGACAATCGAAGTGAAACGCTGAAACAAAGCATCAACAGACTCTCCAGGCAAATGAGCAAAATTTTCATACTCCCTCCTGTACATCGAGAAAAGCCTAGCCTTGACATGGCTATCACCACCGTGGGCTACCTTGAGCTTCTGCCAGATCTGGCAAGCTAGGTCCTCGCCCAAAACACGCTCAAACTCCTCGGCAGACAAAGCACGGAACAAGTAGTCAACAGCTCGGGCATTCGCCTCAAATCTATCCTTTGCATCCTGGGCATCTAAGTTGGTGGTATTGACATAGTTTTCATCTTTCGTCATATCCCACAGCAACTTTCCTTTGCCTCGCAAGAAAGCGCCCATACGTGCAACCCAGTTCGGGTAGTTCTTCCCATCGAAGTGCGGAGGCCCGGAACCCCGATCTTGGTACGTCATCTTTGGATCTTAGACTGGTTAGAGTCGCAAAGACCCGTAACCGGCTCTGATACCAATTGAAGGACCGAAACGGCGACCAGAGAGGGGGGGGAGTGAATGGGAGCCGATAAAAATTCTTTCCAAACAATCCGGCTATTCTCCCAAATCAACTCCGAAACCTCCGAGAGCAATCTTGCCAAGATCACGTAGCCACTGTCAGGCTACTGACCCTAGGAACAAGAAACGAGCAGCGGAACTCGAACCAATCGAAACGAACACCAAAACGACCCGAAACTCGGCTCGATCTAACACACCCAGGGGGGGCGGTTAAACCGGCCAGGGGGGCGTTTAAACCGCCCGGGCCTGGGAGCCTCGGGAAAAAGTCAAAACAAAAGTGGATCTAGACCTCCAGTGGAGTGTTTTCCCAAAAGATCTCGGCCTCTAACTCAGTACAACTCCCGGAATCGCAGATCTCGCGAAGAACACCATGACCTCGAGTTCATCCCGAAAATCTCAAATCCAGAGCGATTCTCGGCGTTTGGGGGCAAGGGATCACCAGCAAAAGAGGCACAAGGCACTCATACGTGAATCCCCCAAAGAAATCCGAGAGAAAACGCCCTAGAACAAGAAGAACGAAAATCCCCCAAAAATAGCTCCGAAAATACCCACGAAAATAAGAAAAGAAAAGGGAGCTCGGGAAATCAAATCATGGCACAAAGATGAGCAGCACAAACTCCATCACATAACCATGAATTCACCTATACAAACTAGGAATGATTCGAAGTAGTTCTAGATGGAGGGGATGAAGGGGAAAACGAGTTCAAAGTAAAACCTAAAGAGATAACTAGAGAGATATCAGCCACCAGCCCTGAAGGGGCCTATTAGTAGTCCAAGTGGTGGTGTCCTAAAGACTAAACTACCCCTAAGTGATACATACCCCTCAGGGGCAAATTTGACATTTTGATCTCAGATATTTTCCGGCTCGGGCACCTTCCACTGCAAGCTAGCTTCCCTCCGACGCAAGCCTTGCAGTCACGCCGCGTGTCCTCCGGATCGAAGCTCCTCGACGCCGATTTTGGGCCGGCCCAGGGGGAGGCGGTTAAACCGTCCCTGGCAGCCACCACTGGCCCAGCAGCCCAAAACTCGCCTCGTCGAGTCCTCGGCCTTGGTTTTGAGGCCCAAACCAAGGGAAACCGTCCACCGATGATTTTGTGGCCAAATCACCAAACCCCGCGCGCAAACTTCGGTTGTTAGCCGCCACCTTGCGCCGACTTCTCGTCCGCGTACGAGCTTCGGTTGTGAGCCGCTACCTCGCACCGGAACCACGTCCCCTTGCTCGTTCTTGCCAGCATGTGAACCGCACTTGATCCACCGGCCATCGGGTCCCTCGAACCAAGCCTACTTGTCTCTCCGCTCCTCGGAGGCCGCCATGGCTAAGACCTTTCGCGCCTGTTCTTCACCTGCACCAATGCAACCAAGCCGCATTCTACACCTGCAATACTTGAGCCAAGGGAAATGTCAATCCACACCACGTTGTCAATCACTCATCACACCAGGAAGCGACCATCCACCGGTCCTCGGACACACTGGGTCCTCAGCCGACCGCTGCACTGCCACCTCACCCCGACCGGTCGCTGCCTACGCTCCACGTCGCCCGTACCCCTGCCTCCGGTGGCGTAGCCCCGACGCGACCCCAACCTGGAGGCCGGCAGGCAGCGCCCAGCGCTCCTGCTCGCTGCCCTATAAAAGGGGGCACCACCCCTCCGTTCCTGCATGCACCACACACGAGAGGCCTGCTCTCTCTCGCGCACGCACGATGAGCAGGAGCTCTCCGGCTCTGTAAGAACGAGAGCTCAGCTCTCGCAGGAGATCACAGGAGAAGCTCCACTCATGCACAAAAGCTTTGCTCTCACAGTGCGGAAACGCTGCCCACGTACACAATAGAAAGGTACGCCAAGTGTTGCTCTGCTCTGTTCTCGGGTACGCTCGGAAACAGTTCAACCAGTGGCGTAGCTTTAGTCATACCACACCGCCCACGTACACGTAGGAAAAAGGTGCGCCAACTGCTGCTCTGCTCTGTTTTTGGGTGCGCTCGGAACAGGCTAACCAGCGGCGTAGCTTTAGCCATTTCGCCCAGCATTGTGGACGATGCCAGTTCGGCTGGCCGCACAATGCCTGACCCCCGCCGCTAAACCCCATTGCTGCTCGCCACTTGGCAACCCTAGCCGAGATACTGCCCGACTCCCCAATCCAGTCCACCCTAGCCAAGGTGCTACCCGATTTCCAAGTTTCCAGCTCAGTCCACCCTAGCCGTTGTAATGCCCGACCGAAACCCTGATTCCAGCCCCGCCTAGCAGTTGTGCTGCCCAAATCCAAACCCCAGATATTCCCCGGTACAGCCGTTATGCCGCCCAACCAAAAATCCCTGTTACTAAACCCTAGCCCGGCATAGCCGTTATGCCGCCCAACCAAAAGCACCGGCTATTAAACCTTAGCCCCATATAGCCGTTGCGCCGCCCGAATAAAACCCCACAGTTATACTGCCCGACCAAAAATCCCTAGTATTAGTAAAACCTAGCCCTTATGCTGCCCAACCCAAAATCCCAGAGATTAGCAAACCCCAGCCGGCATGCCGCCCATAATATTCCCGGAAATTATATTAATAATTTTCCGGAATATTAATAGAAATTCAATCAATATCCCTTAATTATTTAGAAATCTATTTCTAAATAATTAATATAATTATTCGGGAATTACTTAGATATCCAGTAATTCTCAGAATAATTATCCCTAGCCCCCTCCTTCCACACTTAGAAGCCATTCCACCAGCTAAACCCCTCCTAAGCCCCGTCGTCCTATCTATTAATTATTATTAAATAATTAATAGATAATCCATCAACAAATCCATCCGAATCCGTAGGTACGTTCCGGAATATCTATCTTCCATTTCTCTTTCTAATCTATAGGCATTGATTGATTTATTGATGTTATTTTATGTGTTTTATTATTCGATAGCTTGACCGGGCCCGATGCGACGCCGGAGCTCCAGAAGGCCCGAAGCCCCGCCCGGTCGGCATATGGTATACGCCTGCGTACGGAACATCTAAGGACCGACAATGAAGGCAAGTCTCACCAATAATATCACCTAATAATTAAAGTTTGCCATTTCCTGCAGCTTAAGCTATGAGGGGGCATCATGTGGGTGGATGCCCGGCCCCGCCGTAGAATGCTTTAAGATTGGGAGTGGAAGGATGGCCTCGCTAGGATGGTCCTAAGAGCCGCTCTGATCTCAGCTAAGGACTGGTTCATGGGAGAGTCTTTCTAGTGCCTAGTACAACCCCGCATGCCAAAAAGGCACAGCCTACGGGAGTGCCTATTTATGTGAGGCCTTGATTCACACCCCACCAGCGGAACTTAGTAACCCAGCCCAAGGAGCCGTATGATTGGTGCAGAGTGCCGACCGGCGTACTGGGTAGCGCCTGGTGCCGAGTCGGGCACGCACCAAGTCGGGAACGGGTATGCTGGAGACAGCCCCAGGCAGAGGACTGGGACTGGGCGGCACGGGTCGACTAGGATACAGGGTCGTAGACCCTGAGGGCCGAGGGCCCTAATTAATGCGCTCACAGACCCGGGTCAGCATCCGCGAGGCGGATGATTAGTGGCCCCTGCTTAGCCCCCAGTATTACCTGTGGCTGGACCTAGGGAATGCTGACCAGCGATGGTCACCGGTGGGTACGAGTCTCGTAGGGCAATACCTGCCTTGACGAAGGTAGGGACTGACCGAATGCGGGGTAGATAAGTACGACCTCTGCAGAGCAAAAATCTATCTTGATAGCCGTGACTCCGAAATGAGTCCACTTAGTCAAAGCCCCCACTGATTAGATTTATCTTTATTGCATGGGGAACCCGGACGGCAAGAGCGCCGATGACTGGGTTCTGGGGTTAATGTCGGGACTGGCAGGGAGGAAATGCCCCTCCAGGCCCAACATTTATATTCTTTTAATTTGATTTATTATTATATTATTGAATTTGTGAGATTTGCTGGGTATTCAACTCTGAATACTCACTCTTGCCCTTCATTGTCCTACAGGGTTAAGCTCCAGGGCAATATGGTGCTGCCACCCACCCCGGTGGCGAACGAGTGCCTGCCGCCCTCTGCTAGCTAAATCGGTGTAAATATTTAACTTATACGCTATTTACTGCTTCTGACACTAATCTGTGTCGAAATCCGTATCAGCGTACTGATCCAGGGACTGATACGGGTGGTCGAGGGACGTCCTGGCCAAGGGGTCCCCACACTGAGGCAGGTCGATCGGCCTGCACATGGCGTCGGTCGTCCCCATCCCGTGCGTCGGTGGTCACTGCCCTGTGCTTGGTGCTCTGGTAGGTGAGGATGGGACAGCAACGGTGGCGAGAGGCCGGCCGGCCTGGCTGGGGCCGTTCGGCCTGGTGTTATGCCAAGTTTTCTCCATCCACTCGTGTCGTGTCCTCCCACATGTTCTTGTTCCTTGCTTGCTATGATCTGGCCACTGAAATTGACAAGTGGGGCCGGTCGGCCTGAAGTTTGACCGAAAAGTATTTTCTTTTTTTTATATGCTTCCTAATGCACAAATGAAATATGAATGCAAGCTTCAAAAATTTAAACATGCTGTGCTGAATGAAAAGAATTGAAATGAAAAACCTATTGTATATGCAATGCAAAGATACGTACCATATACCTTATGGCGAGGGCTCGAGTTTTTTGTCCTGAGCGGAACTCTCCGAATCCTTGTTCGGGACTGCTTTTACCCGCCATTCATTTCGGACTGGACGGGACTTGGATTCAACCTCCTTATCGCGCTTTGCTTGCTCCTCCAGTGCTTTGGTTCTCGATAACCTTCGCCGTGCATGATAGCGATCATGCCTCTTCTTTTCCTTGGCGGCGAAGGCTTCCACCATCTTCATGAGCGTTTCTACGCTCGGCATCTTGGACTTTCGGGGCATGACTTCTTCGACCATATTGACTTGAGGAGGGATCTCCTTAGGACGAAAAGAGAAACTCTCGGTCCCTCTGTTAATCCTCAGTTTAATGGTCCCATGTCCCACGTCAATGTTTGCATTCGCAGTACTTAAGAACGGTCTCCCAAGAATGAGAGAGTTCGTTGCTCCGGCTTCCATATCTAGGACGATGAAGTCCACAGGGATGAAGAAATCCCTGATTTTTACCGGAACATTTTCTGCGACTCCGTGGGGGTAGCGAATCAATTGATCCGCTAGCTGCAAACACATGGGTGTAGAGACAAGCGATATATGTTTAAGGTGGTCGAAGAGTACCTTGGGCATTACGCTGACGCTCGCCCCCAAGTCACATAGGGCGTTGTCGAAGTCATGGCCTCCAATTGAGCATGATATTGTGGGGCAGCCAGGATCTTTCTTCTTACGGTGGGGCCCGAGTATAGCAGAGCTACATTCCTCGGTCAGCTGTACCGTCTCCCATGTGGGTAAAGTCCGCTTGTTGCTAAGTATATCCTTGATGTACTTGGCATATGTCGGGACCTGCAAAGCGTCAAGTAGTGGTATATTGATGTATACCTTCTTGATTACCTCGACGAACTTGTCGAATTGTTCGTCGGCCACGGGTCTTCTCCTCCGTTCTGGGAACGGGAGGAAAGTGGGATCTCGGCTGTAGCTTGAGGCTTGTGGTGCCTCGTTCCCCTCCTTTGAGACAGGGGTGGTTTCCTCGTCGTCTTCCTCTTCGGCGGCCACCTCGGTTTGGCTAGCTTCCTTCTGTCGGGTACCTGCATCCTATGGATTGTGTGGATCCCGCGTGGACTTGCCAGTCTGCGTGGTCACCGCACTAACATTTTCCTTGAAAGGAACCTTCGGTTGCCCGGGTAACTTTCCTGCATTTGGGTTAGGACAGGATGCAGCCAGCTGAGCCACTTGAGTTTCAATCATTTTGTTGAAGCTCAGCTGGTTCTTAACGACAGAATTGAAAGCTTCTATCTGGGAGGCCATCGACTCCATAACTTTATCATTAGCAAGAAATTTCTTGCTAATGCTATCGTTAATTTGTTTTTGGCCATACCAGATGTCCTTTAGCGACGGTTGGAAACCGTTGTTAGAGCCATTACCTTGCTGTTGGCCAAAGGGGAAATTGGGCTTGGAATTCCACCCTTGTTGAGGACGGAAGCCTGAATTGTTGTTATTTCCAATGAAATAGGCTTCTTCTTGTGTCGTCGGGCACGTGTCGCCCGAATGTCCTGCTTCTCCACACGTTTCACACGTGATTCTCTCCTCCATGATCTGATTTATCTCCTTGCCAGGAGATTCCATCTTCTTCAAGAGAAGTTCCATTTTAGCGGCCAGCATATCGACGGAGTCAATTTGATGTACTCCCTTGCGGGGAGCTTGTCTTTCTCCTATCCAGCTCTGGTGAGTGGATATTTTCTCGATTAGCGCCTTCGCTGCGTCTACATCCAACGAGAGGAAAGCCCCTCCCGCGGCTGCATCCAACATCTCTTGCGATCGTCGGCTCAGGCTGTGGAAGAAGTTTTGGGTAATCAGCCAATCTTCCACACCATGGTGGCGGCAGGCTGCAATATATTCTTGCAGTCGCTCCCAAGCTTCGGGAATTGTTTCTCCGTCTAGCTGCTGAAAGCTAGTGATTTTTCCTCGGAGGGCATTGGTCTTGCCCACCGGAAAGTACTTGGCCAGAAATGCGTCTGCGCACGTCTGCCAGCGTCCTTTGAATGATGCCTTGTTAGCGTAAAACCACTCCTTTGCTTTCCCAAGCAAGGAGAATGGGAAGAGTTGAAGGCGGATGTTGTTGATCGGTGTGCCATTGGGGTTGATAGTACTGCACACCACCAGAAAATTCCGAAGGTGAGCGTTCACATCCTCAATCGCCTTTCCGCAGAAAGGGCTGGCCTGAACCATGTTTACCAGGCCAGTCCTCAGCTCAAATTCACCTTCCTGTGCGTTTGACAGTCCCGGGAAGTTGCTGCTTGATGGGGCTGAGAACTCACGGAGCGTCTTCTTAGCTTGAGCCATAATCTCTGGAGACTCTGGGGCTGAAGAAAACAACGAATCTGATTTGGACTCGGAGTCGGATGATGACTCGAGTATATTGCTTGAGCTGAGTGAAATCTGAGGAGGTACGACTCTCTTTCGCACTACTCTTCCAATGCGTTCTGGATTTGGATCAAAGTTTGATGGTAGGTTGAAACCAGTCATGCACTACCCTGCAAAACACATCAAAAATAAACGAATGTTGTAGTGGTGAGGTCACTAAGATTAGTGGTTTGGTAAATCTGTAAAGATAATCAAATGATTCAACAATAACTTTAGACAATTGCTTCCCCGGCAACGGCGCCAGAAATGCTTGTTGGCACTCCTTAGCGTCACGTTTTAGCAACGCTCAAGAGCTCGTAGATATATGTCGTTGTATGCAAAATGAATTCTGCAAGCGCACAGAATATATCTCGTTGTAGCACTTCACCGTGGGAGTTACCCCAGGGTATCGTATTTATATTTCTGCAGGGAAGCAGATGGTTAAAGTGTATTGAAGAATGAAATGATATATCTTGCCAGAAATATCAAGCCACAAACCCAGGGGCACAAACTCTAGGTTTGGGTGGATAATGGTCAAGTTAATGACCGGATACAAGGTCTGAAAGACCAGCGACACACGGAGCACCTATTTCTAAAGAAAAGGAAAGACGTTGGGAGAGACCGGACCTAGACTCTTTCTAACTCAGAGCAAAAGGCACTCTAGCCTTAGCCTAGACCCTAGCTTAGATACCGGGAACAGAGCTCGCTTCGACGGCTAGAACGGGAGAACCTCAGAACGGGGTGAGAGAGGGGGTTCTCCGGGCTCAGCACTACTGTTATGAATACACCCGAACGTGGTGGACTACGAAGGACGGACAGGGCTGTCACCACCTGCCGCCTACCACTGCAGTTCCATGGGTTGCAACACACTTCCTAGTTAATCAACAAGCCAGACACCACGTCTGCACTCGATGATTAAGATTTCTCTTGAGGCCTGTCAAGAGAAATCCCCGTCTTCCCTAAGGCGTCTTACGGCCCGGTCAAGGCGAGCAAACCCGCGAGATAAAGCCCGGTAGAGCTAAACTAAACTCTACACTAAAACTAAAGGGGAAAAGGACTTTGCTCTAAGAGAGCAAGATCTTTACTCTAAAAGAAGAGCAAGAAAGAAATATAAAAGATAACTTAAGCTCTGAAGTAAGAAAGTAATTATATAAATAAACTCTTCAAAAGAAGGAAAGGATACAAGAGCTTTACCAGAACTCCGAAGACTCCGAAGATCCGAGCTAAGCTCGACTCGACTCTACTCCCAACTCTAATCCTAATCTAAGAAATGAAAAAGATACTAGAGCTCACTTCAAGTAAAGACTTGAGATATGTGTTGTGTGTCTTCCCAAGGTGAATGAGCTTCCTTTTATAGCCTCCAGGGGGTGGATGTCAGCGTCATTAGCACGCCAAGGATCTGCTTAAGCTTCACGCGAAGGAGGAGACGTGGCGGCCACAGAGGGAGGCCGGTCGGCCTGGCCCTGGTGCCACTTGGCACCGTCCTCTGCAGGAACGGTCCTGATGCTCTCCCAAGGTCGGTAACAGTTGCGTTTAGTTGAAGCTTGTCCGAGAATCCTAGGATGTGGGCCCTTCAATCCATGTGCTTTCGCCTCTAGGCCTTCCGGGTCCTTGGATCAAACCGACGTTGTTTGCACGGTTCTTGATCATCCTGGGCACTTGGCATGGCTTGTGGATCAATGACGTGGCCAGACCTGGCCAGGGGAGACCGGTCGGCCTGGCTTAGGCCAGCCGGCCTGGCTCTGTGCCAGGTTTGGCCCTTGTTTCTCCTGGTTCATCCTGCAAGCATAACTCATCCAAAACTTGTGGAATTTGTCAGTAAAAATACTTTTATGTATGGAATATGGTATGATCATCCTCATTTTACCGAAATGTTGACGGTCACTACGGGGTTATAATGGCCGTCAACACAAGCACAAAGCAAGCTAAATATACACAGATGAACACAAGAGTGTACAAGGGATATACTCACAATACATAGTATACAAGGGCCACATCGGGGCCATCCAAAAAGGTGTGGAGAACCATCAAACCTTGATCATGCAAAAGACCAAGAGTCACCAAGCTCATGTTCTCCATACCTCACACCTGCAAAATCAAAAGCGAGAACGAGAACGAGCAAATGACTCGACACTGGGGTTAGCACAGAAAGAGTCAAACCAGTGTCGGGCCATCTGCTCAAAAGAAGGGTTAGCAAAATCAACGTCACTACGTGGTACCCTCTCGTCTCTCACCATCGGACCTCTAGCACCACACGGGGGAAAACGTGGATTAGACTCTCTCTCCTCACCTCGAAGCTACGGTTGAACCTCCCTGGACCAAACTGACCACGAACCGGAGGCCGCCTAGCAAACTCACGACTAGCTGGAACACCACGACTACCAAACGAAGGAGCTGTACGCACAAAGCCCTCTCTCCTAGGCAAGGGTGAACGAGACACAGGCACACTACGGGAAGAGTAGTACCTGTCCCTGTTACCCATCTCCTTCTCTCGTCTCACCTCCCTCTTCTTCCTCCAGCAAAACTCTTCTACGCGACCATCCCTTCCACAATGTTCACAATGGAAGCGGACTGGTTTTGGCTTTGGGGTTTCTCTCGGCTGTGGCCTCTCTCTCGGCTGGTAAACCCCACTGCTCACAAAGGTCACTCTCCTCTGGAAGTTGTTTGTCTTTGGTGGAAACTTGGGAGGATCTGGAGTGGTGTCAAGCTTGTTCAACAGGTGGTTGGGTTTAGGTGTGAAGGTGTTCTTGAGAATAGCTTTTGGTGGGTTTGTGGGAATGTTTGTGGTGGAGCTTTCAGGTTCTCTCTCTTTCTCACCACTACTCTCACCAACCTTCTCAGAACCCAGACCACGACCATCAGCTCTCTTAAAACCAGCAATCAACATCTTAAGCTGAGGCTCGCGACCCGACAACCAACCCAAACATTGACGCAACTCATCATTTTCATCTTGCAAACGATCAACAGATTGCGCCAGCTCAACATTCCTCAAAGCAACAACATCGCAAGCCGAACAAGAGTTTGCAATACGAGATTTCAATTGAGCTTCAAGCGAACTGATCATGGTACGAGATTCAAGCAACTGAGCATGTAAAACAGGACAAGAAGTACAAGCACCTAGCAAAGAAGGTCTAGACTTCAACACAGCAATCTCAACCCTAGCATCTTCTAGATCATCTAGGAATGTCATGTGTTTCTCCTTAAGAACAACCAGATCAGCAAGATGCACATCACAGAAAGAGCATTTAATCTCATCAGAAACAATAGGAGCATCTTTCAACACACCTATCTCAGCTCTAGCACTTGCCAACTCAGTTTCAAGCTCAGCCACTTTCTTGCTAGACTCACTAAGCATAGACTCAAAATCCATCGCCTTCTTTCCAGTCTCAGAAAGTAAGGCCTCAAGCTCAGCTATTCTTTCCTTTGACTCTCCTAGCAAGGACCTAAACTCTCTCTTCTCCTTGTTGGTCTTCCTAAGCACATCATCACGATTATCGATCAACTGCTCTAATCTAGCAATCTCCTTACGCAAAGAGGTGGGATCGGTCAATACCTCATCCTCGGAGTCAGAGTCGGAGTCATAGTCAGAGACGTTCTTGTTGTTGGAGTCATGCGCCATGGTGCAGAAGTTCATAGCGACCCCAGAAAGCCCGTTGAAGTTGCAGTTCTTGTGCTTCTTCTCCTTGCGGTGGCAGCAGTCTTCTTCCTCGCTGCTTGAGCTTGACGAGGTGCCAGTGTTCTCCTCCTTGTTCTTGTGCTTGGAGTGGTGCTTGTCCTTGGAGCGGTGCTTGTGCTCATCTCGCGGGCGGTGCTTGTGTTTCTTGATTTCCTCGGGGCACTCGGTGATGAAGTGGCCCATCTTTCCGCATCTGTAGCACGTACTCTCGGCACGCCTCGAACCCTTGCGGTTCTGGTACATCCTCTCGAACCTCCTCGTGAGCAATGCGAGATCCTCCTCGCTCAGCACCTCATACTCCTCATCTGGAAGAGACACAAGTGAAGACAAAGCAAAGTGTCTGGAAGTGTTAGCCTGTCCATAACCAGAAGCACCGACTAGAGCCAGACTATGGGGATCAGTCGGACTCTTTGCCTTGGCAAGCAGCTGTCTGTCAACCTTAGAAGATTTCAACTTCGAGAAAAGCTCATCAACAGACAAAGTTTCATAGTTTGCCGACTCCATGATCGCCTCAATCTTGGCACCCCACACGGATCTATCAAGTGCTTGCAAGAGCTTGATAGCTCTGTCATGATCCGAGTATGGGAGTACGGTAATGTTGGCTTTCATGTTGTTGACAATGGAAGTGAAACGCTGAAACAAAGCATCAACCGACTCTCCAGGCAAATGAGCAAAATTCTCATACTCTCTGCGATACATCGAGAAAAGCCTAGCCTTCACATGGCTATCACCACCGTGGGCTACCTTGAGCTTCTGCCAGATCTGGCTAGCTAGGTCCTCGCCCAAAACTCGCTCAAACTCCTCGGCAGACAAAGCACGGAACAAGTAGTCAACAGCCCTAGCGTTGGCCTCGAATTTATCTCTTGCACCCTGGGCATCTAAGTTGGTAGGATTGACATAATTTTCATCTTCGGTCACATCCTACAACAACTTTCCTTTGCCTTGCAAGAAAGCGCCCATACGCGCAACCCAGTTCGGGTAGTTCTTCCCATCGAAGTGCGGAGGCCCGAAACCCCGATCTTGGTACGCCATCTTTGGATCTTAGACTGGTTAGAGTCGCAAAGACCCGTAACCGGCTCTGATTCCAATTGAAGGACCGAAACGGTGACCAGAGAGGGGGGGAGTGAATGGGAGCCGATAAAAATTCTTTCCAACCGATCCGGCTATTTTCCCAAATCAACTCCGAAACCTCCGAAAGCGATCTTGCCAAGATCACGTTGCCACTGTCAAGCTACTGACCCTAGGAACAAGAAATACGCAGCGGAACTCGAATCGATCGAAACGAACACAAAACGGCCCGAAACAAGACTCGATCCAACACACCTAGGGGGGGGGGCGGTTAAACCGGGTCAGGGGGCGGTTAAACCGCCCTGGCCTGGGAAGCTCAGGAAAAAGTCAAACCGAAAGTGGATCTCCCAAACCGCTTGAGCTCTTGAGGCGAGATTTTGGTCAGATGATCTAGACCTCCAGTGGAGTGTTTTGCCAAAAGATCTCGGCCTCTAACTCACTACAGCTCCCGGAATCTCAGATCTTGTGAAGAACACCATGACCTCGAGTTCATCCCGAAAATCTCAAATCCAAAGCGATTCCCGGCGTTTGGGGGCAAAGGATCACCAGCAACAGAGGCACAAGGCACTCATATGTGAATCCCCCAAAGAAATCCGAGAGAAAACGCACTAGGAAGAGAAGAACGAAAATCCCCCAAAAATAGCTCCGAAAATAGAAAAAGAAAAGAGAGCTCGTGGAATCAAATCATGGCACAAAGATGAGCAGCACAAACTCCATCACATAACCATGAATTCACCTATACAAACTAGGAATGATTCGAAGTAGTTCTAGGTGGAGGGGATGAAGGGGAAACTAGTTCAAAGGAGAAAACCAAAGAGAACTAAAGAGATAACTAGAGAGATCACAGCCACCAGCCTTGGGAGGGCCTATCAGTAGTCCAAGTGGTGGTGCTCTAAAGACTAAACTACCCCTAAGTGATACATACCCCTCAGGGGCAAATTTGACATTTGGTTCTCAGATATTTTCCGGCTGGGACACCTTCCACTGCAAGCTAGCTTCCCTCCGACGCAAGCCTTGCAGTCACGCCGCGTGTCCTCCGGATCGAAGCTCCTCGACGCCGTTTTTGGGCCTGCCCAGGGGGGCGGTTAAACCGCCCCTGGCAGCCACACTTGGCCCAGCAGCCCATCTTCGCCATGTCGAGTCCTCGGTCCTTGGTTTTGAGGCCCAAACCAAGGGAAACCCTCCACCGATGATTTTGTGGCCAAATCACCAAACCCCGCGCGCAAACTTTGGTTGTTAGCCGCTACCTTGCGCCGGCTTCACGTCCGCGTACGAGCTTCGGTTGTGAGCTGCTACCTTGCACCGGAACCACGTCCCCTTGCTCGTTCTTGGCAGCATGCGAACCGCACTTGACCCATCTGGCCACCGGGTCCCTCGAACCAAGCCTACATGTCTCTCCGCTCCTCGGAGGCCGCCATGGCTAAGACCTTTCGCGCCTGTTCTTCACCTGCACCAATGCAATCAAGCCGCATTCTACACCTACAATACATGAGCCAAGGGAAACGTCAATCCACACCATGTTGTCAATCACTCATCACACCAGGAAGCGACCATCCACCGGTCCTCGGACACACCGGGTCCTCAGTTAGGTTAATTAAACACCTAGATTGTCACACTGAGCTACTTCTTATTTGTGATTTTATTTTACTAAGGGGATTTGTGTATCTATTAAGTGCATTTTACTTGGTTTTTCAGTAAGTTATAATAAAGTTCAAGCTAAGCCTACAGAAGTACATGATGAGAGCAATGGTATTAGTGCCACGCCGCCATCGGAATGGCCAAGTCATGCTAGGAAACCGAAGCAGACAAAAGGATGTACAAGCATCACACCTTCTGCACTTTTTAATGTTGTTATTGTGCATGACTTAATAATGTAAGCTTCCATTCTTTCAAGTAGGTGGCGAGATAATGGGTTGTGGATGCTTGAAAGGGCAAGCTGCGGGGGCCAAGAGATCAAAGTCTAAGACAGAGAAACTGAAATACAATTTTTTGCAAATACGGGTGGTGCATGTGGAGAGAATAGACGTACCTTTGTGGATAAAATTGTTCTAATTACAAAGCAGAAGGCTCCATTATTTGGAGTTAGATATTGGAGAGATGTGTCTCGTCTTGTCAAGGAGGACATCGCAGAATCTATAACGGTATGTCAATGACCACCAAGTGCTGCATTCTACCACGACTTTGTTCTCTCTTTGCTATTGGAAACAAATAGTTTGAATGTAGCATACATAAAAATTATTCATTCCTACTAGGATCATTGGGACCTTGAGACCACTAAGTGTCTGAAGCAAAAGATATGGAAGATTGCGCAGGAACGCTACAGAGGTTGGTGATCTGCCTTGCATTCTACATACAAGGCATACAACACTTACGATGAGAGAATGCAACATAAGCCTGACGACATAGACATTGCAGAGTGGCACTATTTGAACTTGTACTTTGGAACTAAGAAGTTCAAGGTATGACCTCTTTTGCAGCTGTAACAACACAATCATCATTTCAACTTTTCATCTCTTTTGCCTCTGTGCAAGACAGCAGCAACTCTAACTCTATAAATCGAACCGGTGTCAGATCCAATCATTCGGGGGGTTCCAAACCTTTCTTGCAGTGGAGTTGGGAAAAGGTAAAGATTTGTTTCATTATTCTCAACACTCATTACATTACACAATTGTATATTAATGTTGCGTAATGATGCAATCATAGAGAGATCCAGTAACTGGTACTGAGTCAAGCCTTTTGGATCTTTGGAAGACTACTCACTGTAAGGAAGGAAGATGGATGGATGACATGGCTGAGAGTATTTATGTAAGTACTCTGTACTAATTTGATCACCATTAATATACCATTGTGTGACTTATGTTGTTATTTGCCATCTGACTAGTACAACTAGGATTTTATCTCAGTCACATTCTGATGAAGCGGGTGATGAACAAGAACCAACAAGTCACAATTCTCGAGCTGCTGATGAAGACCAAGTTTTCCATCAAAGGTACAAGGAGATAACTGGAGCCAAATACACCAGGTCACGTGGCCATGGTTACATGTGCAATCCCAAACAAAAGAAGAAAGTACTTGAGGAGAGAATGTTTCAGGGGGGCTACAGAGGCTCGCAGAGCAAGAACGACAAATGCAGGAAAAACTACAGAAGCATGAAGCTAAAAAGGAAGCAGAGAAGGAACAACTTAAAGTTGCACTTAGACAACAGTTTATGGGCGAATTTGAAACAATGATGGCACTGTATCGTCAGGCATTGCCGACAGAAGTAACTAGAAGGAAATTTATGCATGTTTTTTCTGTTCTCTTCTTGACTTCCACAATGTCCCTAATATGAAACCTTCCCTATTTTAAAATGCACTCAGCCTACCCTGGCAACCAACAATGTTACAGCTGAAGTTGATGCTACGACCACAGAGTTAGAAGTTGAAGTTGCACCAGGTATGCGCATCCAAGAAATAAGTGGCCAGCCATCGACAACAATTAGTTGTGATTAAATATACCCCTAAAACCATCAATTGGCTAGGTGGAACTTGAAGTTGCGATTCGATAATTAGTCGTTCAACTCTTGCATGCTCCCATTTTACATTCAATAATGGAACTGAAGATGCACATGGGTGCATTGAGGAGCAAGTTGCTGGAACACAAGAAGTGGGTAGTCAAGATAAAGAGAACCAGGTAACAATATCTACCACTACAGCCATCAAGCTTCTGGGCATATAATTACAGCTAACATTGTTCCAATAATTACATTTTGACCCGGATTCCTCCAAGTAGCATTCTCACAAATGAGAAAAACAATTTGGCAGCTAACAGGAATGCAAACATTGCAAAGAGACTGTTCAATGAGGCTCGTAGTAGAGGTGCAGGAGCTGCTGCAGCAACCACATTCATTAGTTCACAACAGCTTGTATCAGGTGCTAAAACACGACTTAGCAAAAAGAAAGCACTACAGGTACGAACTGAAATTGTGCTTTTATTCTTCCATTACAATTTCCAATGTTGCTGCATATTGATTCCAAGACAAATGACCTACACAAGTTATAATTCACATAGTTGTTTTTATTCTGCTTCAAGGCGGCATACAAGCTGTGGGGAAAAAATAAGACTCAAGGTTGCAAGCAGGCCTTCAAGTAGTTTTGATCATCATGAATGCTAGTCATGATCAATAAATGCTTTCATAGCTTGAAACATTGTTATTGTCAGTCCTGTGGTTGAATGGAAAACAGTTACATACATATGTCGAATATTTTGTTTCATCATTAATGATATATATGTGTCAATGATTTCTGTTATGGATCTTCCATTGCATTAAATAATAAGCACATCTATCGTTGCAATATCCATTGAGCGTATAGCAACAACCCAGATTTTGTTGCACTACCCTATACTCGTATAGCCATGATATATTTCGTTGAGATAGGACTGAACCATATAGCAATGACACAAATCTCATTGTGATACCTTGAAAGCATATTGCGACACTTTATCATCGTTGTGATATCCATTGAACGTATAGCTATGAACTAGATTGTGTTGCACTACCCTGTACGACGCATATAGCTACGACATATTTCGTTGCCATAGGATTGGACCATATAGCCATGCCACATACCTCGTTGCGCTGGCTTGGACGCATATTGTGACGCTTTCTCGTCAATGCGGTATCCATTGAGCGTATAGCAACGGCACACGATGAGTTGCGCTACCCTGTACATATAAAGCAACGACATATTTTGTTGCATTATGACTGAACCATATAGCGAGGCCTCGTACATCGTTGTGATACACTCTACGCTTATAGCGACGACCTATTTCGTTGGGATAGCCTTTCAACATGTAGCAACACCGTCATCGGGATATGGATGACATATATTGCAACGAGTAGTATGTCGTTGTGATATCCTGTGAATGTATTGCAACAACGCTTTTGCGTTGTAATACTATTTTTTGCAACAGCACAAAGTCATCGCAATAGCATGCTGTAGCAACGATGCCTATTATTGCAATAACTAATATTGCAACAACAATGGCGTCGTTACAACAACTCACATGTATGGCAACGAGACCAGGTGTCATTACAATACCCTATTGCAATGCAGGTAATAGCAACAAAACAATTTTTATCCCAACGACTCAAAGTCGTTGCAATAGCTCGCTATTGCAACGAAACAACCCCTATTGCAACAATTTTGTGCCGTTGCTCTAGGGGGAAATGTTGTAGTGCAACCAAAAATCACCCAACGCCATGGACCCTGCCTTGACAGATTTGATCGTGTCAAGGAAGAGTGCGGGGTTGGAGGGAAGCTCCAGGATCTTCCCCCGGATCGTGCGCATCAGCTCCTTCACCTATTCCGGGCCTTCAATGGAGTAGGAGGCAGCCAGAAGAGCACAGCGCTAGCCTCTCTAAGTGCTGACGCTGGCCAGACCGCTGGCGCGCGGGGACAATGCACTGGATTCCCCTCCGGAACCAGTCGAGGCTGCCCTAGAGGTCCTTCGCAACATGGGCTGGAGGGGCCACAGCCACACCGACGCCGGCTAGAGTGTCCGCCAGAGAGCGAACAATATCCCACCCGGCACTGGACAAGGGCCGCACCATGACATCTTTGATGTCTAATCACTTCGTTAAGGCTTAATGGACAATTAAACTTGTGGTTTTGACCAAAATCAACGCATGAAATAATGGATTAAAATTCCATGCACCGAACCTTTAGAGCTTGAATTGATTTGAATTCAAAATTTCGCTTAATAACTTGAAAATATATCAATAGGAGAGTTGTCCCAAATTTTATAAGGAACAACTTTGTTAATTGGTGGTTTTCAAAATTTTGAGTGGAAGATGCTCTAAATCGTGGTCAAACAGCAGCCAAACCTGTTTTCCAGCCAACACTTTGAAAATTTTCTAAGTCTGGAAAGCTGAAGTTTTTCCTAAAAGCTGAGACTTGCCATTTGGAATTCCATGTATAACATTTCATAAAATTCTCTCTAAATTGAATTATTGATGTTTGGACTTGCCCTTGGTCATATTCTCCATCAAGTATTCGCACCTTGAGCTTTTTAAATTTGCTTGGGAAGAGGGTTAAGTCGATTGAATTCATGGCAACTCGGTGAACTTTGACCTTTCTCGGTTGGCATGGTTCAAATTTGAATTTTCACTTAAAAACTCAAAAATACACCAATACAAAAGTTGTTCACATTTTCATGGGACACGACTTTGTCAGTTGGAGCTCGATGAGATTTTGAGTGTAACATGCCTAAAAGCTTAGCCGAAGTCAGTCAAACCCCGGAAGTTCACGGCTGGCTGGCACCGAAGTTCACCCGTTTTCTCCTCCAATTCCCCGCTGATCTATCGACTTTTCTATGGTCGACCTTTACAAAAGTCGTAGACTGCACTATGGGACACAACTTTCGTATTTGGAGATTTTTGAGTACAGTTCAAATTTCTGGAGATATCCACTCGCGAAACAGTGTCCCTCAATTGTTCGACGTAATGCCGACACATGGCGTTCCAGCCCGGCACCCCCGACAGCCCCCGAGTGCGCCGCGCTCGCCACTGCCACGCGGCGTCCCACGCCTGAACACACACGTCAAGGATGGCCAGACCCCGACCAAGCCCCAGCAGCACGGCATGGCCCCACCCGTTCGTCCAATCCCGCGCTCGCTTCTCCCCCACGGAAGGGCAAGCGCGCCCACGCGGCTCCGCGGGTCTGCACGCCACCAGACCGCCAAGGCATCGACCTCCATGTGTCCTTGACATCCGCGATCCGCCAATCCCCATGCCCGATAGGTCCCCCCAACCCGCGACATCGCCGCCCGTTCAACCGCCAGCTCCACCAATGCCTGGGCACCGCCACGCGTGCCAAGAGCAGACGAGGCTTAGCCTCGAAGGCTTGCGCCTCCCCTCGCCACGCCCTATAAAAAACCCCTCCTCGGCTCGACCTTGGCCACCGCTCCCCACCTCAGTTCGGCCGCCAGGCTGCCGCCGCGGTACTCCAGCTCCCGGCCGTCTCCAACGCCTCCCAAGAGCTCCATCGTCTTCCCCTCGCTCCACTGCCGCCCTCCACCCCTCAAACATCACCCATCGAAATCAACCTCGCCAGGGAACGAGCAGCAGCAGCCGCCTCCGCCCTGATCCACGGCGTGCCTCCCCCGGTCCACCTCCGGCCTCGATTTTTATACAAAATCGACTCGTGGTGAGCTCCTCTCCGTCCCCAAGCCCTTCCCCGGCTGAATGAACCCTTCCCCTAGCCGAAATCCCACTTCCTGGATCTCAACCCGCCCAAGGACGTCCCTGCTAGAATTAGATGAACATCAGGGGTGTTCTTGTAAGATTCAGGGACCTGTTCGTAACGTGTTACAGAGCTTCAGGGGGTGTTCTGTGAAAGTTGAGTTTCATGTTTGGATCCAAATCTGTGAACTTCAAAAATCGATTAAAAATCACAGAAAAATCAGAACAGGACACAACTTTCGACCTTAACAAAAGCTGTAGACTGCACTAAGGGACACAACTTTCGTATTTGAAGATTTTCAAGTGCAGTTCAAATTTCTAGAGATATCCACTCGCGAAACAGCACCCCTCAACTGTTCGACGTAATGCCGACACATGGCGTTCCAGCCTGGCACCCCCGACAGCCCCCGAGCGCGCCGCGCTCGCCACTGCCACGCGGCGTCCCACGCCTGAACACTCACGCGGAGGATGGCCAGACCCTGACCAAGCCCCAGCAGCACGGCATGGCCCCACCCGTTCGTCCAATCCCGCGCTCGCTTCTCCCCCACGGCAGGGCAAGCGTGCCCACGCGGCTCCGTGGGTCTGCGCGCCACCAGACCGCCCAGGCATCGACCTCCACGCGTCCTTGACATCCTCGATACGCCAATCCCCACGCCCGACAGGTCCCCCAACCCGCGACATCGCCGCCCGTTCGACCGCCGGCTCCACTAATGCCCGGGCACCACCACGCGTGCCAGGAACAGACGAGGCTTAGCCTCGAAGGCTTGCCCCTCCCCTCGCCACGCCCTATAAAACCCCCTCCTCGGCACGACTATGGCCACCGCTCTTCGCATCAGTTCGGCCGCCAGGCTGCCGCCGTGGTACTCCACCTCCCGGCCGTCTCCAATGCCTCCCAAGAGCTCCATCATCTTCCCCTCGCTCCACTGCGCCCCCCTCCACCCCTCAAACGTCACCCGGCGCCATCAACCTCGCCGGGGAACGAGCAGCAGCAGCCGCCTCCGCGCTGCTCCATGGCGCGCCTCCCCCGGTCCACCTCCGGCCTCGATTTTTATACAAATTCGACTCGTGGTGAGCTCCTCTCCGTCCCCAAGCCCTTCCCCGGCCGAATCAACCCTTCCCCTAGCCGGAATCCCACTTCCTGGATCTCAACCCGCTCAAGGACGTCCCTGCTAGAATTAGATGAACGTCAGGGGTGTTCTTATAAGATTCAGGGACCTGTTCGTAACGTGTTGGAGAGTTTCAGGTGGTGTTCTGTGAAAGTCGAGTTTCATGTTTGGATCCAAATCTGTGAACTTCAAAAATCGATTAAAAATCACAAAAAAATCAGAAAAATGCAAACTCCTAGTGATTTGTTCTATCTTTTATAGAAAGCATGTATAGGTGTTTTCTGCTTATATTTCAAACTAGGTTCAAATCAGTCCAAACATGAGTTTGTGCATAGTTTGAAATTTGTAGCTTTGTTTGTGCTAATGTTTGGATATGCTGTAGCTGATGAAATGTTTAGGCTTCTGTAAAAAGTTGTCACAAAGTTACACACTAGATTTTGACTTATTAATCGTTTAGGCCGTCAGTGCACGTGACCTATATAAAGAAACACATTTATGTTGATATTAATCGTATTAGCTTTATTATGAAAACCGAAACATGACCTATATAGCTTTTATTTAGAAAAGCAAATGAGATATATATTAACGAAATTAACATTTAATAATAAAAACTGAGGTATAGCTCTAATTGAATTTTATTTAGATATATAGTGACATAGTATTACTCGACTTAATATTAGTTATGAAAACCGGCATTTACCCCTAATTTGCTTTTATCAGGAAAAGGCTTTTGCATAGACATCAATCAAATTAATTAGAAATAATTTATAAAAACACAAGTTGGGGTAAACATCACTACTAGCGTGTACTTTGAGTTAAAACGAACCTAACGCAACTTGAACGGATCGAAACGGAGCTAAAACGTGAAAACTAGGGGGTTAAACAAGATCGCAGGGCCCTAGTCGCGATTAACTATAGCCAACAGGGCTAGCAGAGAAGTTTCACAAGACTCATTGAATAGTCGCTAAATATGCAGAAACTTGCGGGTTGGATCTGTGAAGATCAGGGCTAGGGCTGGATTGAGAGGGTATATGGTTTGAAGGGGGTTTTCTACGAAACTAGCAAGACATAGAAACTCGGGAGTTACTTATGCGTTTCTTCAGGGACCTAAACACAAAAGCTCAGGTCTTCTTCTTCCTTCTACCTATGGTGGGCGGCGGTGCTGGGGTTCCGGCGAGGCACAGGATCGGAGGAGGAGGTGGAGACGGTACCGTGGAGGTGCTCACCAGCAGCAGGGACGGACGGAGGTGGCCGGAATCTGGCCCGTCGGCGGCAAACGGCGGTGGCGGCTTGGGTGGCACGGGGAGGCGACGCTCCGGTGATGCTACGGCGATGGCGTTCGGCGGAGGGGGTGTGGCTCGGCCTCGCGAAGCTCGTGGCAGTGTCAGCTCGGCCCGACGGTGCTTGCACACGGCGAAAGCCGGCGGCGGCGCACGACTTCGGTTGGGGGTTCTGTGCGGCGACGGCTCTGCACGAGCGAGGAAGGGGCGGCGACGGCGGGGTCAGCAGGGGCGCGCAGGGGCTCGGCGCTCCCCTTTATAGGGGCGCGATGCCCTAGGATGGCCGGGCGCAAAGGTCGAGGAAGGCCGGCAGCGTGGGCCGTGCGGGAGGCGACGCGCTGGGCCTTAGCAGGCCAGGCTGGCAGGCCGGGTCGGGCCCGCTGGATCCGGCCCGATCCGCTAGGGTTTCTTTTCTCTGTTTTTCTATAAATAATTTCGTGTGTGTAGATAAATCTAGAAAAGTCTAGATAACTTATTTAAGCCACGTAAAGTTATAGGAAAAATCCTAGTGATAGTTTGGGATACGAGGAGTCCAAATATAATATCAGGAGCTCGTCAAAAGGATTATAGTGCCTTCTAATAAATAGAAAGAGCTCTAGGAAAAGGAGAATTATTTTCTGGAAAAGTCCAGAAAATTCCCAGAAGAACCTAACATCGCATAAATGCATTTTAAAACCTGAGCACTCATGAATCACCAAAATGTATCGGTATGAATGCAACACATATAACAAACTTGTTAAATTTTAAAAGAACAATCAATTGATTTTCTTGATTTTCTTACACTAAATTCCCTATAAAGTAAATAAATGTTGGAAAAGTTTTTAAAATTAGGAGAAATCATTGTTTAATTTTTCTTTCTAATCACATCTTGAAATCCAACAATTTCAGGGTGTGACATCGTCGTTCCCGGGGGGGAGTTGCTTCCAGGGACCCTCCGAGTGTTCATCGGGTCGCCCCAGGCCTTCTGCGTGTTGGAAGGCTCGGTCGCCGGAGGGACGCTGCACTTCGGCATGATGGCAAAAAGAGAGGTGAGGTCGGAAGGGCGCACGTGCGAGTTAGGCGGGGGGGGGGGGGGGAGGGGGGGGCTCGGCGAGATCAGTGGAATAAGCCTGAGCAAAGGAACAAAGAATGGGAGAAGGGAGGAACGGGAGGGCCAGGCCGCTCCCCTCCGCCTCGCCTATCCCTGCTCTGACCTCTTACGGTCGCCCTTCCAGGAGTGCGAATCGCGTGGGGACACGTGTGCCCTAGAGCGGCGTGCGGTCGTTGGGTTTTCCATTTTCTCTTGCTGAACCCTCCTGAGGTCCGCGGGCTGGTCAACCCCTGGGGCCCAAGACAGGAACCGTCGACCTAACAAGACAGGCCATTTCCGTGGCCCCACCGGAAGGACTAGGCTGAAAACAGGAACCGCCGTGGCTAGATTGTCTCGAGAGGCCATTTTGCCTTCAGTAGCGAAACCATCCCCTGAGAAAGGGCTACCGTTGGAGAATGGCCCCGTGACCCCAGGCAAGGCCCACCACGAGACTGATTCAGGCAAGGCCCACCACGAGACTGATTCAGGACATGATGTGTCGGTGTTTACGGATTCAGAAGAGGGAGGAGGCATCAGCTCCCGAAAGTTAGGGGAGCCAACCCCATTTGCCATTCCGAATAGGAGGGGGCTTCTGATCCGGAACCTGGAGGAATCCCGGGAGCCTCGCCAGACCTAGTGATCCCTTGGCTGCCGTCAGCCTTAGCCGAGAGAGGAGGGGCCCTTTGGGGGGCTCCACTCCCATGCAAGCCGGAGACTCCGTACCAGGGGCAAACTGGACCTTTCGGAGGGCATCATCTCCCACTTTATGCAGAGATTATGAGGCTATCCTCGGAGTTCCGTACTAAGAGCGTTCCGTACTCGAGGCATAAGGGTCTTTTCAGGAAGGCCCTATGCCCTCCCGCACTTATAAAAAGGGAAGCCCTAGGCTTTCACTGAACAGATCGAAAACATATCAAACTTCTAGCCACTCAGTTCCCTAGAAACCCTCCTAGGTTCCCACAATCTAAGGGCCCGATACTACTGTTTGGGCTTTCGTAACCACCAACACCCTACGTATTGTTGCTGATCTTGTATTATGTAATAAAATATGACTACAAGGTTGTCCTGATAGAGCTGAAGTGCCCGATCTTTCGGTGAGTGGAGGATAATTTTGATTTGGTGGAAGTCGACCCTCACGATCCGACTACGACGAGCGAACCCGAAGCGCCAATGCAATCGCTGAACCAACTCCCTGTGGTTACCGACCCTGTTGCAATCAAGATCAGAACTTCCTGTACGCAATCAAAGAACGAACAAGAAAAAGAAGGCGAGCAATCTTAATATCACTCGAAGGTGGGGTTCTGAATCACACGAGGACAGCACGTGTTTGGGCGTGTTCGGTGTAGCTAAAGCTAGATGTAAAACAAAACCCGAGGATGCTAATGACGGCTACAGGGTTTAATAGCACGGCTACAAGGGAGTTGGGGTCGTGCTACAACCCTAGGACGCGTCCCTAATGGACCCAACTCGATACACGGCCCATTGGGCCATAATAAGGTGGCGCAGCACCTTGGACAAAAAAACAGTCCGACTCAAAATGACGATTGCGGCCGCTTCGGTAAAGATATGAAGGTGAGTCCGGATCCGTCTGAAAGTAGACTTGATAAGCTTTCCATCAAGTACTTGATCGCCCGAAACGGAGTCGGGATGAAGTCGTGGCGGCCGTCACAAGTTGACATTCGTGCGCAGTCCGAATCCAGCCACATATCCTTCATTCTTTAGCACCATGACGTAGTTCAACTCTCTTGCACGAGCCCGAGTGATCGGCCCTGAAGGTGGTGCTTGGGGTGAAGGTGCTGCTGGTGTAGATGTACCGGTGATGTCCTCATCATCCTTCCCTTCTTGAACTGAAGTCGTCCTCGACGGCAACTCCTCATCCTCGCCCGCATATAGTTTCAAATCTGCAACATTAAAACTAGTGGAAACACCAAACTCCGCAGGCAGGTCAAGGACATAAGCATTATCATTAATCTTGGTTAGCACTTTAAATGGACCAGCAGCACGAGGCATTAATTTAGAACGACGCAAAGTAGGAAAACGATCCTTCCTCAAATGCAACCAAACCATATCACCGGGTTCAAAAGTAACATGTTTTCTTCCTTTACTACCAGCAACTTGATACTTAGCATTAGTAGCAGCAATGGTTTGTTGTGTTTGTTCATGTAGGTTAATCATATGGTCAACATGTTCAACGACATCAATATGTGGGGCGTCCACAGCATCAAGCGAAAATAAATCAATAGGCGCCCGAGGAATATAACCATAAACAATCTGAAAAGGGCACATCTTTGTAGAAGAATGTGTTGCATAATTATAAGCAAACTCAACATGAGGTAAACAATCTTCCCAACGGTTCATATTTTTATCCAAAACAGCCCTAAGCATGGTTGACAAAGTTCTATTGACCACTTCAGTTTGTCCATCAGTTTGTGGGTGACAAGTTGTGCTAAACAGCAATTTAGTGCCTAATTTGTTCCAAAGAGATCTCCAAAAGTGACTTAGAAACTTAGCATCACGATCAGACACAATTGTTTTAGGAACACCATGTAAACGAATAATCTCCCTAAAGAACAATTCAGCAACATGACTAGCATCATCAGTTTTATGACAAGGAATGAAATGAGCCATTTTAGAGAATCTATCAACAACCACAAAAATGCTATCCCTCCCCTTCTTAGTTCTAGGCAATCCCAAAACAAAGTCCATAGAAATATCAAGCCAAGGTAAAGTAGGGACAGGCAAAGGCATATACAAACCATGGTTGTTCAAACGTGACTTAGCATTTTGGCATGTAGTGCATCGTGCAACCAAGCGCTCAACATCAGGACGCATCCGAGGCCAAAAGAAGTGGGTGGCCAGCACCTCAAGTGTTTTGTAAACGCCAAAATGTCCCATTAGTCCGCCTCCATGAGCTTCCTGTAACAACAAAAGACGAACCGAGCTAGCTGGAATACACAGCTTGTTAGCGCGAAACAGGAAACCATCCTGCATGTGAAATTTCCCCCGTGGTTTACCAGTCATACAATGTTTATAAGCATCTTTAAAATCATTATCATCGACATATTGATCCTTCATAGTGTGTAAACCAAAAATTTTAAAATCCAATTGTGACAGCATATTATATCGGCGAGACAAAGCATCAGCAATCACATTGTCCTTCTCGTTCTTGTGTTTAATGATGTAAGGAAAAGACTCAATGAATTCTACCCAATTAGCATGACGACGGTTCAGATTAGTTTGGGTACGAATATGTTTTAAAGCCTCATGATCAGAATGGATTATAAACTCACGATGCCAGAGATAGTGCTGCCACGTTTGCAAAGTATGCACTAAAGCATAAAGTTCTTTATCATAAGTAGAATATTTCAAACTAGCACCGCTTAATTTTTCACTGAAATAAGCAACCGGTTTTCCTTCTTGTAACAGAATAGCACCTAACCCAATACCACTGGCATCACATTCGAGCTCAAATATTTTACCAAAATCAGGCAATTGCAAAAGAGGAGCATGTGCTAACTTATCTTTCAATGTAGTGAAGGCGAGCTCCTGGGAATCAGTCCAAGTAAAAGGCACACCTTTCTTTGTAAGCTCATGTAGAGGTGCTGCAATAGAGCTAAAATCTCGTACGAATCGACGGTAGAAACCTGCAAGCCCAAGAAAACTCCGAATCTGCGTAACCGTCGTCGGTGTAGGCCATTCCCGAATTGCATCAATCTTGCTGCTATCCACCTCAATACCCTATGGAGTAACAACATAACCAAGAAACGAAACACGTTGTATGCAGAAGATGCATTTTTCCATGTTAGCAAACAAGTGAGCTGCACGCAACGCATTAAAAACAGCACGCAAATGTTCTAAATGCTCTTCCATAGACTTGCTGTAAATCAAGATATCATCAAAATATACAACAACAAACAAACCTATGAAAGGCCTGAGGACTTCATTCATCAAACGCATAAAAGTGCTGGGAGCATTAGTCAAACCAAATGGCATAACCAACCATTCATATAAACCAAATTTAGTTTTAAAAGCCTTTTTCCATTCATCGCCCAATTTCATTCGAATCTGATGGTAACCACTACGCAAATCAATCTTAGTAAAAATAATGGCACCACTAAGCTCATCTAGCATATCATCAAGGCGTGGTATAGGATATCGATAACGAATAGTGATGTTATTAATAGCACGACAATCTACACACATACGCCACGATCCATCCTTCTTTGGAACAAGCAACACTGGAACGGAGCAAGGACTAAGAGACTCACGAATGTACCCTTTTTCAAGCAACGCCTGGACCTGGCGCTGAATCTCTTTTGTCTCGTCGGGATTTGTGCGGTACGGGGCGCGATTCGGAAGCTGTGCGCCGGGAATGAAGTCGATCTGGTGCTCAATGCCACGAAGTGGAGGTAGTCCCGATGGTAAATCTTTGGGAAAAACATCAGCGTACTCCTGCAAAATGTTAGCAACCGCAAGGGGAATATCCAAAGATGGTACATCATCAAGTGAAACGAGCACACTAGAACATACAAGTGCATAACAAGGTAGCTTATCAACACAAAGATCAACAAAATCAGCACGTGTAGCAAATAAAACAGGTGCATTCAACTTGATTTCAGAAGGTGATGGTACAAGTTGTTTAGCATTTTTAGCGGCTCGAGCAAGGTCATCTTTAACAATTTGTTCAGGTGTCATGGGATGTATAATTATTTTCTGACCTTTAAACATGAGAGAATAATGATTCGAACGACCATGATGCAAGCTATCAGTATCATATTGCCAAGGTCTACCAAGTAACAAAGAACATGCCTCTATAGGAATAACATCACAATCAACAAAATCAGAATAGGCACCTATGGAGAACGGAACACGTACCGACTGTGTTACTTTAATCTTTCCACCATCATTAAGCCACTGAATATGATAGGGATGCGGATGCTTATGGGTGGGTAAGGACAACTTCTCTACCAGCGCTGTACTCGCCAAGTTGTTGCAGCTACCACTGTCAATGATGATGCGAATCGACCGCTCCTGCACAACACCCTTTGTATGGAAAAGAGTGTGTCGCTGATTTTTCTCTGGCAGGGCGACCAGTGTACTAAGAACACGCTGCACAACAAGACTTTCATACCTATCTGCGTCACTAGGAGTAGCATGGACCGCCTCATTATCTGCATGGTTAGTGGCAATCATAGTATGGTGAGGTTCATCGGAATCACTAGCAGAAGAGTACTCACCATCGTCACGTATGATCAAAGCACGGGTGTTGGGACAGTCCCGAATCATGTGCCCAAGTCCTTGGCAACGAAAACACCGAACATCTCGTGTACGTCCCGAGGAAGAAGCTACGCCTGGTGTAGGTTTCGTCAAAGGTGCTGCAAGTTTCGTCGTCTTCTCACGCGGAGTAGTGCTAGGTGTAGAAGGTGCTGGAGTGGAAGATGTAGAGCTGGACGACGGGCTTCTTCCTGCAAAAGGGTTAGTATATGTCTTCGAACGGCGTCCCTGCACTTCACGTTCAGCTTTGCAAGCATATTCAAATAACGTGGTCATATCATTATACTCCTTATAATCAAGTATATCCTGAATTTCCCTGTTCAATCCACCACGAAATCGTGCCATGGCAGCATCATCCTGTTCAAATAAACCACAACGAATCATACCCTTTTGTAACTCTTGGTAATACTCCTCAACGGATCGTTGGCCTTGCTGGAATCGCTGCATGGTGTTAAGCAAATCTCGGGCATAATAAGAAGGAACAAAACGATGTCGCATAGCGGCTTTTAATTGAGCCCAAGTAGATGGAACAACAGTGGGATGTTTGAGTTTATATTCACACCACCAAATTAAAGCAAACTCAGTAAATTCACTAATAGCAGCCTTAACTTGAGACGTAGCAGGGATATCATGACATGAAAATTTTTGTTCTACCTCTAACTCCCAATCAAGATATGCAGCAGGATCATACTTGCCATTAAAAGTAGGAATCTTAAATTTAATCTTTGCAAATGAATCATTAACCGGATTACGTACCACACGGCAGGCACAAGGTTGACCGTCTCCATCCTCATATTCCGTGTCACCACCATAGCCCTTCTGCAAGTCCGTGAGCGTCGCGTTCATCGTCGTGAGCGTCGTGTTCATCGCATCAAGCCGGGCCGTCAAGGCGTCAAATGTACACTTGGCGGCTGTCTGAGCAAGGTCCTGCTGGTCGAGACGCTCATTGGATGAAGAGAGCGCGGAATCAACCTTCTCGTGCAGCGTCTTTATGTCGTCTTTAAGTCCATCAAGGTCTGCCCGCATGCCTTGCAGCTTGGAGTCCGTCTTGTCGTCGTCTCCTGACATGGTTAGCGCAAACACAAGAAAAACAGATCCTACAACAACAAAGGTGTGGGTGGAAAACTCACAAAGATGCTGCGATCAAATTCTTATCCGTTCTTACCAAGCAACAGGGGTGATCGCAGACAACAAGTGGCACCTGTGAAAGATTGGAGCAGCGATTGCCTGGAGAAACAAAAGTCTGCTCGTCGTAGGAATATGTGTAGTTCTGGGTAGGCTGCACTCAAGTCAAGGATTAGCACAATCAAACAATAAATGCAAAGCTGAATAATAGTGCTAAACAAGTAACAAAGCTGCTGGTAACAAGTGCCACCCGCGATGGATCAAGGGAAGGCAACAAGGAAGTGGGCTGCAGAAACGGAAAATCTCTCGGGCCGCGTTACGCTGTGTAAACGGCGTTTTTTGGCCTCGAAAATGGCTTCACCTGGCGCTACGCGGGGTGCCCTGTATAGGAAATTTCGTAAGCTTTCCGGAAAAAAAAGAACGCTGAAATCGGAGATCCGAGCGAAAAGTTATGGCCGTTACAAAACGGGTGTTCGTAACGACACAAACCTGCCAAACGAAAAACCGAACTTTCCAAAAACGAACTGATCTTTCCCTTTTTTTTAATTTTTTTCCTTTGTCTTTCTTCTCAGAACTTTCCTTTTTTTTCTTTCCTTCCTTTTTTTTTCTTTCCTTTTTTTTCTCTTTCCTCAAACAGAAACACGAAACCGAGTAGGGTTCGGTTGGATCGGCGGCGCGTGGAGTGCGGCTTGGGGAAGGAAAACGAAACCGAGTAGGGTTCGGTTGGAGGGGGTAACGGCACTGGTGGTGATGATGACAAGGTAGGACAGCGGCGGCGGCGGCGGCGGTGGTGGAGATGGGAAGCGGCGGAAGCACAAAGTGACCAGCAACAAATTAACGCGAAGCACAAAAATTCAACAACGTAAATTATTGAAAGAAAGTGCAAGGCGAAGAAAGGTTTTGGGACAATGGTCTAACCTGATTTTTTTTTGGGGTTTTGTGGACTGTAGGTAATGGAAGAACACTCGATAAAAAACTCACCGATCAACCTGGAAAGCTGATACCACTTGATAGAGCTGAAGTGCCCGATCTTTCGGTGAGTGGAGGATAATTTTGATTTGGTGGAAGTCGACCCTCACGATCCGACTACGACGAGCGAACCCGAAGCGCCAATGCAATTGCTGAACCAACTCCCTGTGGTTACCGACCCTTTTGCAATCAAGATCAGAACTTCTTGAACGCAATCAAAGAACGAACAAGAAAAAGAAGGCGAGCAATCTTAATATCACTCGAAGGTGGGGTTCTGAATCACACGAGGACAGCACGTGTTTGTGCGTGTTCGGTGTAGCTAAAGCTAGATGTAAAACAAAACCTGAGGATGCTAATGACGGCTATAGGGTTTAATAGCACGGCCACAAGGGAGTTGGGGTCGTGCTACAACCCTAGGACGCGTCCCTAATGGACCCAACTCGATACACGGCCCATTGGGCCAAACTAAGGTGGCGCAGCACCTTGGACAGAAAAACAGTCCGACTCAAAATGACGATTGCGGCCGCCTCGGTGAAGATATGAAGGTGAGTCCAGATCCATCTGAAAGTAGACTTGATAAGCTTTCCATCAAGTACTTGATCGCCCAAAACGGAGTCCGGATGAAGTCGTGGCGGCCGTCACAATTTGACGTTCGTGCGCAGTCCGAATCCAGCCACATATCCTTCATTCTTTAGCACCATGACGTAGTTCAACTCTCTTGCACGAGCCCGAGTGATCGGCCCTGAAGGTGGTGCTTGGGCTGAAGGTGCTGTTGGTGTAGATGTACCGGTGATGTCCTCATCATCCTCCCCTTCTTGAACTGAAGTCGTCCTCGACGGCAACTCCTCATCCTCGCCCGCATATGGTTTCAAATCTGCAACATTAAAACTAGTGGAAACACCAAACTCCGCAGGCAGGTCAAGGACATAAGCATTATCATTAATCTTGGTTAGCACTTTAAAAGGACCAGCAGCACGAGGCATTAATTTAGAACGACGCAAAGTAGGAAAACGATCCTTCCTCAAATGCAACCAAACCATATCACCGGGTTCAAAAGTAACATGTTTTCTTCCTTTACTACCAGCAACTTGATACTTAGCATTAGTAGCAGCAATGGTTTGTTGTGTTTGTTCATGTAGGTTAATCATATGGTCAACATGTTCAACGGCATCAATATGTGGGGCGTCCACAGCATCAAGCGAAAATAAATCAATAGGCGCCCGAGGAATATAACCATAAACAATCTGAAAAGGGCACATCTTTGTAGAAGAATGTGTTGCATGATTATAAGCAAACTCAACATGAGGTAAACAATCTTCCCAACGGTTCAGATTTTTATCCAAAACAGCCCTAAGCATGGTTGACAAAGTTCTATTGACTACTTCAGTTTGTCCATCAGTTTGTGGGTGACAAGTTGTGCTAAACAGCAATTTAGTGCCTAATTTGTTCCAAAGAGATCTCCAAAAGTGACTTAGAAACTTAGCATCACGATCAGACACAATTGTTTTAGGAACACCATGTAAACGAATAATCTCCCTAAAGAATAATTCAGCAACATGACTAGCATCATCAGTTTTATGACAAGGAATGAAATGAGCCATTTTAGAGAATCTATCAACAACCACAAAAATGCTATCCCTCCCCTTCTTAGTTCTAGGCAATCCCAAAACAACCTGCACCAGTCCGTTTTGACTTAGGTCCAGAACTATCTTCAATAGTTTATGTAATCATAAATACTGTTTAATCATTGGTGTTGACTTTGACACTATTCCATGCAATTAAAACCGGATTGCTTGAATTTGCATTTGCATTGGTATTTGTATATTTACTAAATTTTGGTGATAGTAATTAGCAAGTGTACATTCATTTAATCACGGGTTTTGAAAGAACGAAAATGACTATAAATATACATATAGAATCAAACATGACACATGTGCCAACTAAGCATATCAGCTAGTAAGGTTCCTTATTGTAGAACCCAAAACCTTCCCACCAGGGTCACTAGTTTTAGTGGTAGTCGACGTGGCTGTCGATAGCGAGACGTTAGTGGTGACTTTGTCAATCTTGATGATCAGCCAGCTCAATCCTCAGAGGTGCGCATATATAGGAGTAGGGTTGCAGAGTCTGTATATAAGGTTAAGTGTGTGTAGAGATCTTGATTCACGTGTTAGCATATATACGAATTGAATAATTAAGATAACCGCATACCACTTTCCATCCCAGGCAAACACACATAGGTCTAAGTTTGTTTGTCCCTTTTAATTTTCTCTTTCTTTGGTCATTTACTTTCCTGCCTTTTCTAGTCCTTTTTGTTTATATTTTATTTTGGTTTCCATATTTCACCATGCCTCTCGTAAATATTTTAATTTATATATTTAATTATTCTCCATTGCAATTCAAATTTTGCATTGTGCATATGTATTTCCTATAGAAAATATCCATTTCACTACCACCTACAACCCCACTTTGTCTATTTGACCCTTTGATCAATATTTAAGCTCAATTTGCTGCTCTAAACTATTTCAATTTGTGAGGTCATGTGTGATAAAAAATTAGTTTATATTGAAATTAACATTGCAAGTGATTAGGATAGTTGGCATAGAAAGTTTTGAATTGATTAAAACAAAAGTTGCAGAGGGCATATAGGAGAAGAACATTGGTATTCAAAAGTTTTTCGAATTTGAAATCATTTGAGAGTACAATGCTCGAAAGGCATGGCAAAAACTATGCCTTAAATGAATTGCAGAGTTTGGATTTTTATTTGAACTAGCTTAAAAATAGCTAGCATGTGAAAATAGTTATGACAAGGTGACCAATTATAAGTCCAAACATCAGAAAACCCATTTTTATCACTGTTCAGGAAGCATTATATTTTAAATTAAGTTATGAGGTTCAAAAGATTGGGAAAACCCACTTCAATAGCAGACTTAGAAACTTTGCAGAGAAGGCTGGAAACCAGGGGTTTTACCTGTATTTGACAATGTTTTTGAGCAATCAAACAAAGTTTTCATACTGGCAAAAATAATTTTAAACATCACTACAACATGTGAATACTTTAGCAATTCAAACACTTACAAACACATGCCTGAAACAGGGAATTTGAATTTGTTTCCGTTAGCAAACTTACTCATGGTTCAGAAATAAGACATTTGGCATAAATAACAATATCTTTGCATAATTTGACTATTTTCATATTTATACATCTCATTATTACTTAAATGTACAAGAAGCATAAACCATATCAAAGAGCAAACTAAAAGAGAAGCCATACCACATGTATGCAAGATGATTTAATGCTTATGCATTCATGATTAATGAAAATGACATGTTTATACATATGATTAGCTCCTAATCCACATGATTAACACTACAGGTGTTACAGATAGATACTCCATGTGTTTCAAATTATAGGCCGTTTTGGCTTTTCTATGTATTAAACTTTGTTATGCAGCTAGATGTACATTATCTCTAGATTCATAGTGAAATCTATGAATAAAAAAAAAGTTAAAAGAACCTATAATCTGGAACAGAGGCAGTATAAACCAAGTATGCCCTGACTGCCATTGGATGATAAATCTCAACAATTCTGCTGAATCGAGTACTATACAATCTTTATTCATGTGTGTACTAAGGTTTTGCTGTGTCTAGCTGCTCTATACTTTATGAACTTTTTCTCTCTAGGTTCTAACCCTACTAGCTACTGCTACACATGAAAATTATATCATTGGATTGTACAATTCAAATTATTTAAGAAACGTGAATGATCCAATATTACTGTGATACGATATTTTGATTAATCATGAAAACCACTTTGTTAGTCACAATTATACGGTATTCATTAACCATCAGAACATTCTAATTGCACCGGGTTATCTACTGCAAACTGCGTCACCACACCAAAACATCTGATGAGTGTTTTCTTTTGCCAACATCCCTTTGAAATCACTCAGCAGGAGAAGCCTCAATCTATTTTTTTGCAAATTTTTTATTCCAGACGCATATATTCGGTCCCACAGGGAGTCGAACCTGGGTCTGCTGGTGCCACTCAGGTGCTCTAACCAGTAGGCTAGAGGCCATTTTACTTGAAATCACTATTCTTAACGCATCCGGTAGGAGATTGATGATCATGCTTGATAATTCATTGAACTAGCTGATAGACATTTCCTTTACAACAGATTATTTGCATATCACTTCTCCTACCTCACTGGCAGGCAAGTGGAAACTCACTTACAAATGACTTTCTCTCCGAAATATTATTAGCGTCAAAATAGTTTACTGTTCCTTTTCTTCCTAATAGGTAATTTGTTTGTAAAGGTTTGATGTCACCCACATTCGTCTGACAACATTTAGACAATGACAGAGCTCATATGTATCAGAGTCATTAATACTATTTACTCTTTATTATTATTTGTAGTATCCTTTATCACATCTTACATTACCTGATCAAAATATTAAAGAGGGGTACAAGGGTTTTGCATACCACAAATACATTGAGCAGGACACCTAAATGTTTCACCCTTAAACACGGGCTTTAGCTTTTCGACAACCTTAATAATCACGACAAACAACATTCTATATGCTACAATCATTCCACATAAAACAGCAAAGTCCACCCATTTGGAGTGCCCCATTTCTGTTTCAAATAATTTACTGATAACTTGCTCACCAGTTATTGTTTCATCTCCAAGTCCTGGGTTGTTTTGGAGCACCAAACCCAAGAATTCATTCTTGTAAAATCCCTGGAGTGCATACTTGTGGAAAGATATGTAGAACATTGGGTACTTCCATACTATTTTTGGCAGTTTACTAGGTATTTGGAAGAAACCGCAGTTGAGTATCATGATACCTTGTATCCCGGCACCTGTGATGATGCCCATAAGAAAATCTGGCACGATTGCAGCTACGATCATCATAAGGCCTTCTACTAGCATTGTGCATGAACAAAGCACAAGCATAAAATACATGAAGTGGTCCACTCCTCTCTTTAAACCAGACAGATAATAGGCTATTGCGCCAGGTAATACAGCAATAAGGACGAGATATGGTGTAGCTGACAGCCAATTGGATATCACAAATGCTGACACACCGTAATGTCCGTTCAGCCTCTCTCTCCTGAATATCTGGGTACCATAAACAAGGCTACAAGTGAGAGGGGAGACATTTAAATTTTATCCTATTTAATGATTGTGTACTTAACTGAATTTATTCTATTGTAAAAGATATACCAACCTTCAGTTATATAAATTTGAGACGTCATTATTAAATTGTTATATACTTCCTCCGTTCCAAATTATAGGTCATTTTGGCTCTTCTAGGTTAATAGATTTTGTAATGAATCTAGACATAGCGTTTATCTAGATGCATAACAAAGATTATGAACCTAATAAAGCCAAAATTAGTCGACGGTCGACGCACGTGAAATATTTTTTTTTATTTTTTGGTCGACGGTCGACGCACGTTAGTGCCGGTCGCTGTGACCGACACGTTAGTGCCGGCAAATTAGTGCCGGTCAAAATGACCGGCACTAACGCGCCGTATGACCGGCACTAAAGGCCATTTTTCTGGCCGTGTCTCGTTTGTCATTGCCTGTTTCACAGTTAACAAGATCAAAAAACTAGGTAGATACATGAAAAAAAAATCAGGTGATGATTAAGATCTAACTACTTCCAATCCTAGCTATAGAAGTATCTGAAATCCTAGAACTTCTATTAAGTCTACAAATAACTCCTGCTGGGTCACCGTAGTTAATAAGTTTCTATTCGTCGCATCTGCCTTTGATGTTTTTGCACAATCAAACTTTCTCAATTATAAGTTGTTTCCTGTTTTCTTTTGCTCTAAGTTAGTTCCATCTACAAATAGAACATAAAGGGTGATACCTTCATTTCCTCCACAAAGGAAGGGAATCCTCCTATTGCCATCAAAGTTAGAAGGCCACCAGTGAACATTAGCATTGATGATCGTGACTGAAACAGTAGGATCGACAATAGTATTTAGTACTTTCACAATTAGCTTGTGCATAGCATGCAACAACTGCAAAAGAACTAATTAACTTACTCGAATGGAATCATATCCATAGCCAAAATTGTAATATATGGTACCAAGGCATAGACTAATGGAAATATAGATCCCAAGTCGCAGCCAGTAGTATCCGACATCTCTGTACATGTTCACGAATGATCTTCTAGTGAGTACGAGCACCGTGGTAAGGAAACTGGCTTGGTTTCTTCTGATGATCACTCCACCCTGGGTTAGCAGGCCAAATTAACAATATCATATATGATATCGAGCAAATTAAATAACATGTTCATGGAAGTTACACAAATACCAGAACACTTGAGTTCAGATACTTACCATTTGATTTATGTTGTGCATTTCCTTTTTGGCGTTTTCTGAAGTATTCGAGAATCGGTAGGCATTCACCAAAGTTTCTATCGCTACATCTGCCGCAGATGGCTTGGGTATTGTTCTTTCTCCACTTTCCTGTATGTTAATATGTCAATAAAGGATGCTTACATGAACTGTGATGATCTCTATAGCATGCATGGCATAGTAGTAATGACCTATGTTAACAAGTATTTGATTCTAATTTAATCATGTATTTATTTCATTTTAATTTTACCATTGGAACATTGTAGACAGAATCTATAAACTAGAGGCTGACATTTACCCTTTCAAAATCTCTGTTGATTGTCCTCAAGAAATGGTCTGACGGATTTCTCATTGGTGGGCAAGGGTAGCCGTTCGATGTGAAGAACTGCAAAATAATGTAATGGAACTATCAATAATCTTTTTGCATTTCCAAGTTCCTACTATCAATAGAGAAGTCAAGAAATCAAAGACGCCAATGCAATTACCTCAGCGGCATTGGCCGCCGGGCCAAAGTAGATGGTCTGGCCGGAGGCGAGCAGGCATAGGCCATGGAAGAGCTCGAACACCTCGCTGCACGGCTGGTGCACGACGGCGACGATGGTCATTCCCTCCCTGGCGGCAAGGTCGGCAATGCAGCTCATCACGTGGAACGAGGCCGCGCTGTCGAGCCCGCTGGTGGGCTCGTCAAGGAAGAGCAGCCGTGGTCGCGTGAGGATCTCGAGGCAGATGCTCAGGCGCTTCCTCTGCCCGCCGCTGATGCCCTTGGTCTCGCGCCCGCCGATGCGCGTGTCCAGCGAGCTTATGAGGCCCATCTCATGAATCGTGTCGTCGGCGCGGGCGAGCTTCTTGGCCACCGGCATGGTGTCAGGCAGCTGGATCTGCGCCGAGTAGTAGATGGCCTCGCGCACCGTGAGGGTGGCCATCAGCACGTTCTCTTGCGTCACGTACGCCTGATGGATTAATCATTTGGTATTAACTACTCAATCTTCTTAATCTATACTGTAAAGAATGATGAAATTTAAGTACCAGATCTTACGGGTTACTCTTACCCCTCTAACACCGTCGGATTTTATGATGACGATCGGACGCTCTAGATTAATCTAAAGAGTCCAAGTTGACTATATTACTCCTACAACGTCGGATTTTATGATGATCGAACGACCTGAATTAATCTAAATAGTCCATGTTGACTACATCATTGATTTAGTATTTTTTTAAACACGTGCCTGTGGCAGGTGCCCTTCTGCTAGTCATTTATTAATGCACATGAATGTTATACTAAATAGGAAGCTCCATCGATCCGCTGACAGTAATGTCTGAAGTTCAAGAAAATTTGTGTCCAAACTATGCTTTTAGTGTTTGTGTTTCGAAATTGAGATCAGAATCTTACTGAGGTCCCGAACGCGAGCTTCTGTCGCCGGCCATTGATGAGAATATCTCCTTTGCTCCTCAGGTTCGTGTCCAGTCTCCCTGTGAGACAGCTTAGATTAATTAAATGTTCAAGATCTAAATTTCAGCTAATTGAAAGGTTCACTCAAATAACAACTATATATGACATGATATTTAAAATTAAGCTAACCATGGTGCGTGATTTGTAGAATAAATAAAAGTTCTCAGATTTCCGATACTTCTCGGGCTATAGGATTTGACAAGTGTCGATCAGTTGCTTCCTTAACCATGTGCAACTTTCACTGATCCATTATTGTCGGATTCACATTGACCTAGTTAATTGGGAGATGTGGTTGTAACCTAGTAATTGGTTATCAACAACGACAGGATGGAAGGAAAAAACTAATTTGTCACGTATTAGTTGAGTTTCCATCTCTTTTACCGGAAAACAATAGAACAAGCACAATTTGGTGACTGTCACCATCGCGTAAATGTTGAGCTCCACGTCGTGTATAGGTTCTAAGGACATAGATGCATAAATTAAAAATATCAACACTAAACTGTGAGACTCGGGAGAAACTTAAGGACTAAATCAATTTTTCTCATAGGAAAAAAGAATTATGCAGTGTGTATACAATTTTATATAAGCTAAATAGTTAATATGTGTCACGCTACTGCAGATTACTCATGGTTACCGTGCGCGGCTACAAAGCATTTGCTTCTTTAACTATATATGCCGTGCACAGCGGTATATGGTTGCCAGTTGAACACTAAATGTTGAACTATTTTGACTCTAACTGACTCGAAATTGTTTTACTTGCTTTTCCCTCAACGGCTTATGTTAGTTTTCAAATGTTGTTTGCATTGTTTCATTTATACCTATTGTGTGCCTTTGTTTGTTATTTTAGATATTAGCAGTGGTTATTATTTGCAAGGGACACGATATTTTATATTGTGCTATCTAATTAGATGATTTGCTATCTAATTATATTGAAGCTAACATACTAGTAGGTAATAGTCACTCTCATGGGAAACGGATATACTTGCAACTCTTTTGACCGGTCTATTCTGCACTAATAATATGTGGGTCCAAACCAACTATCTCCCAACTTGGGGTTCGACAGAAATTCAGCTACATTCATTGCCATTAAATTAAGACGTAGGATGATATGGATCCACATATCCTTTCTCAATTATATGGTGGACACGATTCCATGATGAATAATAAACTGGCATTTTTTTAGATGATTTGCCACTAAGAGCAAGAACACATGGATCCACGTAGGCTTTTTGCTTCTAGATTCACGAGCTAGCATGGAGTTAATGATGATCTCGATCTAAGCTCCACAACAACAATGTGGGGGAAAGGGTGATGATCTATTCCCACCCAAAGAATATGCTTTTTCGCTACTTCTGCTTTATTAGACAACATGCACGCACATAGAACAAACAACACATTCAATCAAGTATCTGTTGTATTTGGACATATTTGCCATCTTGGTCAAGAAAAATGGAGGTGGTGATGAAATACCAGTTTCGATAATATAAGCTTTCTCAAACAAGTCCATGATAAAGTTACCACGAATGATTTTTGTATGTTTAACGCCGTATGTAATAACTGACTTAACCATATGTAATAACTGACTTATCATCTGAGACTACCACCCAGTTGGTATCAAGTAAAACCTTGCCTAATACTAGAGAGGCAAGTTGGTTAAAGTAGTAAACAAATACAGATAGGTAGTGAGTTTCTGGTACATAATTTATTTTCCTTTTTCTTTAAAATCAGTTTTTATTAAAGTAGAAGGTCGTACCATACACATCACACTCACCCCCACTCATATCTATGTGGTTTTGTGCTAGCACACTTCTAATAAGATTGGTCGTCCGACCTAATAAACCTTGAGCAAGCGCTTTGAGTATTAGACCTATGTATGTTATCATAATAAGAATTTTGAGGTGGTAACCTAGCTATATCGTGTTGGATCGAGACTTCTGATTACCTTGGTGGCTTGGACGTAATTGTGCTGAATCCTTCTGCGGTAGTGAAAAAAAAAATGCAAGGAGGCATGGTATCAGCAAGCACTGCTAAAGTTTACGTAAACTAGCAAGACCTGCCGTTTATATTAATTAAAAAAGGAAAATGTTTGTTTCAGGGTGGAGCCAGATGAATGATGAAAAGATAGCACACACAACACACACTTACTAGCACATAGATGGGCTTTAGTACTGATCGTAGGACGCGTTTAGTACCGGCTGGGGACCATTTAATACCGGGTAGGGCAACCGGTACTAACTACGTCCGCGAAGGAAAAATACAAAAATAAAATGAATCCCTCGAGTGGCCCGCAAAGCGTATCATCGCAAGTCACAAGTCATCACGCGTACATATGTGTACGCGGCCACGTGGATTTGAAATATTTATGCTGATTGTGGTGAATACCTTGGACGTAATTATGGTGAATCCTTCGGTGGTAGTGAAAAAAAATTATTACAGGGAGGCATGGTAACAGCAGGCACTGCTACAGAACTCTAGGTTTTAGAAAATCTCCTGAAGATCGAAAGGTCGACTTATGGTGTCAATCATCACTAACGACGTCATCAGTTTTGTTGATACAAGAGTCTGAGAAATAATTTCCAAAGAAAAGAATAATCTTTTTCCAATTCTGTTTCAGGTGGAGCCAAAAGAAAAGATACGCACGGAAAGAAGTAGCATTTACCGGCCAAGGTGTCGAGCAGTGTGGTCTTGCCACACCCGGAGGGGCCCATGATGGCCAGCACCTCGCCGGGGCGCGCGCTGCCGCTGACGCCGTGCAGGATGGTGGCGGCCTTCCCCCTCCCGTCGATGGCCGTCACCCACACGTCCTCCCACGTTATGAACATGCCGACGGCGGCACCGTCGCAGGGGATCTCCTCCCGGCGGCGGCCTTCGTCATGCTGATCAACAATAATGCCGTCAAACCCAGCATGATGATGAATTCCTCCGCTGGCACCTTCAGCTGCGACTCCTGCGTCTGGTGCCGGCGGTAGTGCCTCCTCCAACGTGAGTGCGGTGCCCCCACGCAAGGCTCCAATTATAGCACGGAGCGGGGATAGCAAGCGGCTGGCGGCGGCGGCGGCGCGTGGAGGACCCCTCAGCGGCCGCGATGGGCTTGGCGTCGGCGCCCACCGTGGCAGCGGCGACGTCGACATGTCAGCTGATCGGTGCTGAACGAATATGGTTGCGCTAGTGCAACCGCTGCACAAGTTTACCTACCTTGCCAATTCAGGTGGTTTTGGCTTAGCCGACCTCCACCAATGGTGGTATAAATAGTGCTTTGGCAATTGTTTTTTTGTTTTTTGTTTTTGCTTTTATTTTCTTTTCTTTTGTTTTATATGTTTTTTATTTGTACCAAATGCGTCTACGTAGTGACACTATTTGCGTTCCTACTACATTACGACGATATATATCACATTATTAATATTATATATATATATATATATCGAATTCACACTATACACACAACATTTGAAAGATCCAACAAAGTACTTGTAGTAGTTGAGATATTACAAGTAAGATATTACAAGTACTTCATACACTAGATATATCAACGATCGTGAATACCGTTCTCAATTGCCATGACGTTTGATCGGGGATCAACATAGAATTCTCCGTCCTTATTTATGACTTCATCGAGCAGGAATCCGCAGAGAGATTCTTGAATTGCCATGATCCGAGCTTCTTCGATCAGATCTTCTTTCATGGACCAACGCTGTAACATTTCCAGATGAAAACATGAGAATAAAATTAAATGAATTAAAATTAATTACTAGAATTGTTTGTGCTCACGTACCGTGAATGCTTCCGGCGTCATTTGTCCCTTTTCACTTACAAAGTCGTCGATCCATTCGCATTCGTAGTATCTACACAAGTTGTTCCCTTACTCCTATCTCATGCACTGTAGGAAAATGGGTTATAGCATAGAATAGTAAATTTTTCATTACGAATGACACAAGATGAGAGAGTCTCGTCATACCGTTTGGTCACTCCTAAAATTTAGAGGTTCGATTGGTTCTTTCATTTTTATGTGTTTGCTGAGGAAGCGAGCGCATGCCCTGTTTATCAGGTTGATGAGGTCTTGGTACAGTGATTTATCCTGCCTCAATTAATCGTAGATCCAGACCGTTTGGGCCTCAATGTGAATAGCAAATAGTATCCAGCGGAAACTGCTCATATACGTACGCAAAAACAACCAATTAATGTTGATTATAATAGTTATTAATTATTATTATTTTGAAGGTATTGAAAAAGTGGCAAATGACTCACTGATGATTGTATGGCAAGAGAATGAATGGACACATGCTTTGCTTACGCATGCCTCTATATATATTGTCGACTACGTCACAAGAATTTCTCTTGACGGTTTCCTCATGTATAACATCGGGGTCCAGGAAGCCGATGTTATGAAACCTCTTTTGACGAGCAATTTTAATTTTTATCCTACAAAAAAATAAAACCACAAAAACAGGGATTAGTCTACAAACACGCGCCGAGTATAAATAAAATAATAAAACGAGCAGAAACACTTACTTGCACCATACACTCATGAGACACTTGTGAAGGGCATCTTGATGGTACAAATCATAAAATGCATCAAAGTTGATCCATACATCCGCTGGCCCCCGCCACAAATGCTCGTCTTTGATCCGAGCTACGAGCATGTCAATTTCGTTTCGAGATTGCACCGCATACCATTTGTGCAACTGCGCCATTCTCGTTGGTAGGTACGGTAATAACTTTGGCCATATGAGAGGCTCGCCAAGTACAAACTTTTTCTTTCTTCGGGACTCCTGTAGAGCTTTCCCTTGCAATTGAGCCTTGGTAAGATCTGTTTGCATCATCATCCCGGCAAAAATCCTCGGTTCTGTTGATTCATTGATAGGGGCATGAAGATGTACTATGAGCGGATGGATCGACAGTTTGGACTGTTCTTTGAGCTGGGCAACGGGTTTTGCATTTCTTTTCAAGTTCGTGGGGTTGGCGTGGCACTTTTTGATCTGCCGATCATAGTCTGATTCTTTTTTCTTCTCCACTGGTAGGGTCTCCTTGATGAAGTGTGCTTTCCCAACTGGATCTATTTCTAGCTTCTTTTTCGCAGCCACTCTCTTGGCCTTCACATCATCGAAGAACTTGTTGACCGGGTCTTCTGGCTCTTTCTCAACTGGAACATTTTTTTCTTTTGCCTCTTTTGTTTAGGAGTTGGGTTGACTGAAGGTACCGTGGATGCCTTTCGTTGCTTCCTCTGAGGCGATGCTTTGTGCTGCCTGTGCTGCCGGTGCCGATGGCGGTTCTTTGCTGGGATCCCGTGCTGTCGGTGACGATGGCGGATCCAGGCTGGTATCCCGTGCTGCCGGTGACGTTGGCGGATCCGGGCTGGGATCCAGCGTGCAAACTTTGAGCTTTTTCCCGAGAAGATACAGTAGCTCACACTTGGTCCTAACAGTTATGTTGTCAACGGGGAGTCGCTGGTTGTCCGCAACTAACTCATTTCCATCACCGAGAGGAAGTTCCACCGAAGCGAAACTACTAAGTCGACGCTGAGAGGCCGGACTGATCTCCAAATTAGGAGCTGCTTGTGGCTGGCGTTGGCTAACTGTTGCCTCAAAAGAAGCTAGTCGACCTTCTAGTGTATAGATCTGCTTTGTCACTACTGCCTTGCTTCTGCACCGGCTTCTGTAGGTTTTGAGATCTTCAGGAAAGCCACGATTCCATGGAACTACGCCCACGCCTCGGGTCCGTCCAGTGTGCTCCCGATTCCCAAGAGCGTAAGTCAACTCATCTTTATCTCTGTTAGGCTGGAAAGTTCCTTCTTCCATACGCCTCATTGCCTCATTTAGTCTTAGGGTCGCCTCCCTTAGTACGTTGCTAGTCACGAAGGCCCCAGTTTCTCTGTCCAGTGTGCCTCCATGAGCATAGAAGTAATGCCTTGTTCGTTTGGGCCAACTCAATGTCTACGGTATGATGCCTTTTGCAATCATATCCGCTTCCATCTTTTTCTATTTCGGAATGGCAACTTTATAACCTCCTAGCTGTCTATGAAACTGTGTATTTTTACTAGAATTTATTTTTGCTTGAACAGAGGCCGCCTTGCTTTCTGCCGAGGACTTGTAGTTGACGAATTCATTCCACCACTCTCGTTGCTTCTTTCAGACTTTATCAAAATCTGGTGTGAGACCCTTTGACACAAAGTTTTTTATTAGGTTTCTCTTGAACGTCTTGAACTGAATAGCCATCGTCTGAAATGCCCACTTTCTCACTTTGTCTTATTTGCTATTGGGAAAGTGGAAGTGCTTCTTCACCTCTGTCCACAACATCTCTTTCTCTGAATTTGGCACGATATCTTCAGCATTATCAGAGGCTTTTGTTCTCTTCCACTTCTTGTACTTTATGGGGATGCTTTCCCTCAAAAGCTATCCACATTGATTCAAGAACGTCGTCTTAATACCAGGAGGGGCTTTTGGCTTGCCGTTATCGTAGACCTCGGTGATGGTCGTATAACCATCCATCTTTCTCTTGCAGCCACAATTCCGTTACGCGTGGATGATCCTGATGCCTGAAATAATAGCTATTCATTAATAGAAGTTGTCGATCCGTTCGTATGGAGTGGGTCCACAAATGAGTGAGTGCATGTACTCCTCGTCTTCCTCATTCCTGCCGATCATTTTCACTAGCTAGTACATATAATAAAAAAAGTATAAGTGATTTTCTAGAACCCTAACGTGCGTCCCAACATTTTCTAATATTTTGTACAATTTTATAACATTTTTTAGAATTTTCTAACATTTACTTAGTAATTACGAGCAAAATAAAATATGTTATGACAAAAAAGTATAATAAATTTTCAAAAGTGGGTTCCAACATTTTCTAATCTTTTCTACAATTTTATAACATTTTCTACATTTGACTAATATTTACTTAGTAATTATGAGCAAAATAAAATATGTTATGACAAAAAAGTATAATAAATTTTCTAACATGCGTCCCAACATTTTCTAATATTTTCTACAATTTTATAACATTTTCTAAATTTGTCTAATATTTTAGGTGATTTCTAAAAAATTTTCTAACATTTTTTACAATTTTCAAGCATTTACAAGTAATTACTAACGTGCATTTCCAAAAAAGTATAAGTAATTTTTTATTGTACATATGACATGTTCAAACATTTTCTAGAACCCTAACGTGCATCTCAACATTTTCTCATATTTTCTACAATTTTCTAACATTTTTCAACAATTCTACAAATAAACTACTATATTAAAAGGAGGCGCTAACGTTAATGTGGCGGGTACGACGGGTGCCGACGGGGACGACGGGTGCCGGCGGGGACGGGTGCCGGCGGTGTGGGCTCGGGACGCCGATCGCGCGAGCTAAAACGTAAAAGTATATATAATTTTGTAAAAAAATATACAAATAAATCTAAAAAATGACAAAAAAAGTGCTGACGTCAGCACGAAAATGTGCCGAAGCCAGCGCGAGGTGGAGAAGTAATATATTTTTTACAATTTTCTAACATTTTCTACAATTTTCTAACACTTCATACAAATTTTCTAACATTTCATACAAATTTTATAACAATTCTAAAAAATATATAAAAACTTTATTACAAACTTTATATACAAATTTTATAACAAATTTCATAGATGTGCTGACGTCAGCGCCGTGTAGGGCTGACGCGCGCGCGACCTTAGGGTCGTCGGGAAGACGGCCGGCCGGCCGGGAACAGGGCGGTGCTAGTGGAAGGGGACGACGGGCGCATGACGGTGTGGCTTGGGGGCGCCGCGGTGGGCGCCACGGTTGGCGCCGGCGCGGCGGTGTGGCTTGGGCCGGTGGCGGCCGGGGGCTCGGGGGCTTGGGGGCGCCGACGGGGACGCGATCGGGCGGCGGGGAGGCCACGACGCGCTCGGGGAAGCGCGAGGATGCCGCGGCACGCTCGGGGAACGTCGGGATGAGGAGGAATCGGCGGTGGCGGTGGGGCTCCGCCGGGGCGCCGACGCGAGGGGCTCGGTGGTGGTGGGGCTCCGACGGGAGGAGGAGGATCCGGCGGGGACGGGCGTCGGCGGGGACGACGGCGCTCAGGGAAGGCGGCGCTCAGGGACGACGGCGCCACGGGACGGCAGCGCTAGGGGACAATGACGCACGAGCGCTCGGGGACGACGTGGGCCGAGGCCGCGGCGCTCCGGGACAGCGGGATGGCGTTGGGGACGTGCGGCGGCGGCGACGACGCCGGGGACGAGCGGCGGCCGCGCTAGCGAAGGGGATGACGAGGAGGAGGCGGCGCGTGGGGGACGAGATCGACGAGGAGAAATCGGCTAAGTGTTGGGGGAGAAGGGGCTGGGGTTATATACCCCTGGCCAGGTTAGTGCCCGCTGGGGGCCCTGCCCGGCACTAACGTGCACCCTGGCCATGTTAGTGCCGGCTGGGGACCCAGCCCGGCACTAACGTGTGCACGTTAGTGCCGGCTTGGGAGTCTGCCCGGCACTAACCTGCACCGCTTGGCGGGAAATGAAAACTGGTGGTGCAGGTTAGTGTCGGCTCCTATTTCTAGGCGGCACTAACTTGTCATTTTTGAATTTTTTTATTACTTTTTACTTTCTATTTCTATATTTACATTTTTATTCAATATATACGTAATAATTATAATACTTGTACGAAAATTATTATCTTAATTTTGTTAGTACCCTTTTAATTCCATCTACAAAATAAAAATAGTAATTATAATAAATTGATGAATATACTAAAATTACCAATATGTAGCGTTAATTGGGCATATGTGTGTTTATTTTTCTGCTATTCATAATAAATTGAAACATTTCATTTTGAACCATGCAAAAATATTCAAAAATCTTTTCTTCGATAACCTATACAATGATGTGATCAATTTGCAGATTACTTAGTTACTTGTTCATAATTTAATGTTTCAACGATTCTATTAATACAAAATTAATGGTAGTGAACAATATTTTTACCATGCAAAAATATAATATTGTGTTTTGATTATATTGTTTCCAAATTGCATGATTAGTACCGCTAGTTGAGAGAAATACAACATGGTGTGTTACAATACATCAGTACGTTGACGTGAAATATAAGATAAATAGACAAGAAACTTACACAAATACGACATAATGGTTACATTGCATAACTTAAAACTACTCATCATTATTTATTACATTATGGACAACCCTCCTTTTGACGAAAGTGTCTTGGGCGTGATCGCGTCGTAAGTAAGGCGTGTCCTCTTGAAATAGAAGGATGCTGAGATCAATATCAACAGAGAATGGAGGAAGGTCAACAATCTGGTCATAATCTTCTGACCTGTCTGAAATATCCTCAACTCCAACAACTTTTCTTTTTCCTGTAAGAACTATGTGTCGTTTCAGTTCATTTTCTGCCTTGTCTTGAAACTGTGTATTTTCGGTTGCTTGACATGTCCTTCACGTAGAACACTTGTGTCACATCCCTGGCTAGAACGAATGGTTCATCCTTATATCCAATCTTTTTGAAGTCAACTATGGTCATCCCATACCGGTCCTTCATCACGCCGGATCTAGCCAACCATTGGCAACGAAACATAGGGACAAATATGGGGCCATATTCAAGTTCCCATATCTCCTCCATGACACCATAGTAGTTGTCCTTTTGTCCATTACCGTTTGCTATACGCATACAGACACCACTATTTTGGTTTGTGCTTTTTTTGTTTTGAGTTGTTGTGTAAAATGTATACCCATTGATTTCGTACCCTTGGTATTGTTGGACTGTGATCGATGGTCCCCTAGCCAGCCATTGTAATTCTTGATCAACTGTGTTGATGCCCAATAATTTCCGTCTCAACCAGCCTTCAAAAGTAGATATATGTTTGCGCGTGATCGCATCATTACCGCTCTTTGGATTTTTGGCCCGTACAATATTCATGTGCTCATCAATATATGGAGCCACCTTGGATGAATTCTGAAGAACCGTGAAGTTTGCTTTACTGAATTCACTACAAGAGATGTTCACATTAGATTTCTTTCCTAGTGTGCCTTTTCCCTTTAGTCGTCCCTCATGGTGTGAAACAGGGAGCCCAATCGGCTTCATGTCAGGAAGAAAGTCAACACAAAACTCAATGACCTCCTCTATTCCGTAGCCCTTAGCAATACATCCTTCTGGACGAGAGCGGTTGCGGACGTACTTCTTCAATGCCTTTTCTTCTCTTTCATGTTTATTATGCCCTGTATATTCGAGGAGTATCCGAACAGGACCTTAATACTGTTCAAGCAATCAAACATACTTTCCTTCTCCTCTTTGCTCAGATTCTAACTGGCAGGTTTTAAATAGTGGCGTCCCTTGTCTATCTTTTTGGGTTGCAAGCCTTGTCGTTCTGTCAGGTTCAGCATGTCGCGCCTTGCATTCAATGTATCCTTTGACTTACCATGCAGTCCTAGAAAGCCTAATATGTTCACGCAAAGGTTTTTCGTCAAATGCATCACATCAATTGCGTGTCGAACATCTAAGACTGCCCAATAAGGTAGTTCCCACAATATGGATTTTTTCTTCCACATTGGAGCACGTCCCGTGATGGGATACTTGGGAACAGGTACGCTACCGTCACCCTTTCCAAATACGCACTTCACATCCTTGATCATCGATAACACACGCTTTCCATTACGAAACAAAGGCTTAGGGCATGTTTCGAACTGTCCTTTAAAATGTTTCCCTTCGTTTCTTAAGGGTTGATCGACAGGAAGGAATTGGCGATGAGCCATGTATACGCACTTCTTGCAGTGTTTCAAATAAATGCTATCGGTTTCATCATAACAGTGGGTGTAGGCACTGTATCCCATGGTTACGAAAAGCAAAGCTCGGAGGTCGAAAGATTCCTGTTTATACTCATCCCACACGCGTACGCCTTCTTCCTTCCAGAGCAGTAACAAATCATCAAACAAGGGTCGGAGGAAGACATCAATGTCGTTGCGAGGTTCTTTTGGCCCTTGTATAAGCAACGGCATCATGATGAACTTTCGCTTCATGCACAACCAAGAAGGAAGGTTGAACATACATAGCGTCACAGGCCATGTACTATGACTGCAGCCAAACTCATCGAACGGATTCATTCCATCAGTACTCAAACCGAATCTTATGTTCCTTGGGTCCCTATCAAATTCAGGATACTACTGGTCAAGGTTCCTCCACTAGGACTGAAGCACCGATTAGGCGACCAGAGAGGGGGGGGAGTGAATGGGAGCCGATAAAATTTCTTTCCCAAATCCAGCTTTTCCCAAATCAACTCCAAGCCAACCAAACGATCTAGACAAAATCAAGTAGCTACTGAGATGCTACTGACCCTAGGAACTAGATCAAAGCAGCGGAAAAAAAATCAAACAAATCGAGCACAAGACGCGGCCTCAACCAGAGGAGTTCAGCGAAAATTGCACGGGTCGTTTGATCCGACCGGACATGAAAAGCACCGGTCGGATTGATAGCCTATGCTCTGACCATGTCTGAGGGAAAACAACTGGTCAAATCAGTGAAAATTACACGGGTCGATTGATTCGATCGGTCATGGAAAGGGTTGATCGGATTGATCGCATATGCTCCGACCGTTGTTCAAAGAAAACAACCGGTCGATTGATCCGACCTGTACAAGAACCACCGATCGGATCAATAGGTCAATAGTCGAGTCACTGAACTCACTTTTCTCTCAAAGCGATCGGATGATCCGACCTGTACAAGAGCCACCGATCGGATCAATAGGTCAACAGTCGAGTCACTGACCAAACCCTTTGTGACAATCTAGGTGTTCATTAGCTTAATCACCTACTAAACCTTTTGTCTTAGCCTAACTAAGTTTAATTTGGCCTCACCAAGATTTTCACTTAAGGAATCCTACCAAAAATTCCCTTGCACCTCGGTGAACTTTTGACCTTTCACGGTTGGCATGGTTCGAATTCGAAATTTCACTTAAGAACTTGAAAATCGACCAATACAAAAGTTGTTCAGTTTTTAACGGGACACATTTTTGTCAATTGGCTCTTTCGAGATTTTGAGTGGAAGGCACCTTAAATCCCAGTCAAAGTCAGTCAAAACACAGAAGTTCACTGCAGGCTGGCACCCGAGTCCATGCTGTTTTCTACTCAGTTTTCTATCGAATCCACTCACTTTTTCATAGGTCAACCTTTACAAAAGTTGTAGCTAGTAACCTGGAACACAACTTTGCTTTTTGGAGATTTTGAACTTCAGTTCAAAATTTCAGAGAAAAGTTGGTTTGAATGGACGCCCGGCATGTGTTCGACGGATTGCCGGCGCTCTCCGGCGCCGCGCGAGTCACGCGCCCGACAGCGCCGCCACGCGGCGGCCAGCCTCTAACGCGGACGCTGAGGCCGCGCCTGCGCCTTAAATGCGCCGCACGCTGTCCCCGCGGTCCACCCGACAAGTCCGCTTTGTTCCCCCGCGCCACTCCGACCAGACGCGACGGGCGCCCGGCGTGCGCCACGTGGTCGCCGGCGACCCGCCGGCGGGCTGCAGCGCCGCTGCCCCGACCAAGGCCGGCAGACCAGTCGCCATGGGCCCCAGCACCTCGCCAACCCGCGCGCGAGCTCACCCCGACAGGCCACCGACCGCCCCGCCTAGCGTCGCCCCGCCGCGATAGGCCGCCGACCGGCGAGCCATGTCCGCTGCGGCAGCCAGCAATGCGCCGCCCGGAGCTCTGCGTGGCTGCTTCGTTGCTTCAAGCCGCAGTCCCCGCACCCCCTGCATGCGAGCCCCCTCCGCCGCTCGACATTTGCCACCGCCAGGCTGCCCCTCCGCCGCTCGCCATTGTTGCTGCCAGGCTGCCCCTCCGCCGCTCCTCGCCGTGCGCACTGCTCCGCCGCCGTCCTTCACCACCAGCACTCGCCACGCCCTTGCCCCAGCTTCCTAGAGCCCTAGCTGCCACTCTCAGCTCCGCCGTCGAGTCCTCTCCTCAGATCCGCTCCGCAGCCATCCAGCAAACCACTCGAGTGCTGCAAACCACTCGTGCGCAGCAAACCATTCGAGCCCTTCAGCAAACCACTCGAGCCTTGCCAAAAACCACTCGAGCCTTGCCACAAACCACTCGAGTCTTGCCGCAAACCACTCGAGCGCACCCCAAACCACTCGAGCGCACCTGCAGCACACCCCTCGAGTTCCCCCAGCCCTCAGCCGAGTGCCAATAGCCACTCTAGCCGCCGGAGCAAACTCGAGCAGAGCCTCCTCCGCCCAGCTCCGCCATCCGCCGCCGTCGCGCCACCTCTGGTCACCCAGTCTACTCGTGATCCACTCGAGGTGAGGCGGTGAGCATCTCTGAGCACCCACGACTGGTTATTGTTGAGCCCCGTGGCCCCACTTCGCCGGAATCCGGCCAACTCGCCGCCGGCCATGGCCAGGGACCACATTGCCAAGCCACAAATCTTTCTAGGGGCCTTAGCACATGTTTCCAGGGGTTAATCTGTAGATAGATTGTTCAGATCTAGGGTTCAATCCTGAAACTTTGAAAATCGAGTAAAAATCGTAGAAAAATCAGATTGATGCAAAACCAGCCTTGTTGTATTCCTGGTGCTGTGTTCTACCTTTTCTAGAAAGCATGTATAGGTGTTTTCTGTGTAGATTTTAAGTTAGATTAAAATGTGTTCAAACTCTAATTTGTGCACAGTTTGAGATCCATTGACTTGTTTGTGCTAGCTTTTGAGTATGTTGTAGCTGGTAAAGTATCTAGGCTGCTGTAGAAAGTTGGCACAAAGTTGCACACTAGATCTTGAGTTGTTAATTGTTTAGGCTGGCACTCCACTGACTGGTTCAACATTGTTAATAACTAGTCTGTGAAGCTTCTGAGTTCAATCTTTTCGCAGAAGTCTTGTGGTACCTTGATGCATGTCTGTTAAATAGTAGAGCTTAGTTTGAGCTGGCTAACTTGCACTTTTAATTCATACCAGTTTAAACTGGAGAAATTCAAACAACAGGATCTTCAAATCTTTTGGAGCTATCCTTTGGTATGTGATCTTGCTTAGACTAGTTTAGGCTCTGGTAAAATTCTAAGGATATTTGGATGATAGTGTGTTTTCTTAGGATTTAATCTTGATGATAGTGTGCTGTTCTTGTTTATTTTGTTGTGGTTAATGTATGCATGATCTTGGCTTAAGTTTTGGTCAGCAAATCAAGTAAACCACAAAGAGCACACAGTAGTTTTCTCACATTTTAATAGTGAACCAAACTGCCAGAATAATTTATGAAAGTTTCATTGCCAAAAAGGAGTTAAATAAGAATAAGTTATTTTAATAAATGGTTAAATAAACTGAAAACATCACACACACACTCTTACTGTTTTGTGGTGAAATCAAAGATAAATAATATATGTGTACACAATGACCATTGACAAACTTAAATACACCCGGGTTCATCATTGTGCAACTATGATGACTCGACAGAAGATCATATTCTTATTGCATATGCATTCGTGTAGAACCTGCTCTCGCTGACGGAGACTACGAGCTGGTCCCCGCTGAAGGAGGAGGCCAAGCGGAAGGCGAGGTGAACGCTGTCCAGGTCGAGCAAGACCCGAACGCGGTTGCAGAGGACTCCCGAGCTAACATTGTGCCCGAAGGCAAGCCCCGGAGCATGTCCTATGTTTCAAATACATGCAACTATGTTTTGCTAAGTTTATTGAGGACCCAGTGTGTCCGAGGACCGGTGGATGGTCGCTTCCTGGTGTGATGAGTGATTGACAACGTGGTGTGGATTGACGTTTCCATTGGCTCAAGTATTGCAGGTGTAGTATGCGGCTTGGTTGCATTGGTGCAGGTGAAGAACAGGAGCGAAAGGTCTTAGCCATGGCGGCCTCCGAGGAGCGGAGAGACAAGTAGGCTTGGTTCGAGGGACCCGATGGCCGGTGGATCAAGTGCGGTTCACATGCTGGCAAGAACGAGCAAGGGGACGTAGTTCCGGTGCGAGGTAGCGGCTCACAACCGAAGCTCGTACGCGGACGAGAAGCCGGCACAAGGTGGCGGCTAACAACCGAAGTTTGCGCGCGGGGTTTGGTGATTTGGCCACAAAATCATCGGTGGACGGTTTCCCTTGGTTTGGGCCTCAAAACCAAGGACCGAGGACTCGACGAGGCGGATTTGGGCAGCTGGGCTGAGGTGACCAGCCAGGGGCGGTTTAACCGCCCCCCAGGGGCGGTTTAACCGCCTCCCCCTGGGCCGGCCCAAAAACGGCGTCGAGGAGCTTCGATCCGGAGGACACGCGGCGTGACTGCAAGGCTTGCGTCGGAGGGAAGCTAGCTTGCAGTGGAAGGTGCCCGAGCCGGAAAATATCTGAAGATCAAATGTCAAATTTGCCCCTGAGGGGTATGTATCACTTAGGGGTAGTTTAGTCTTTAGGACACCACCACTTGGACTACTAATAGGCCCCTTCAGGGCTGGTGGCTGTTATCTCTTTAGTTTTTCCTTTGAACTAGTTTTCCCTTCATCCCCTCCGCCTAGAACTACTTCGAATCATTCCTAGTTTGTATAGGTGAATTCATGGTTATGTGATGGAGTTTGTGCTGCTCATCTTTGTGCCATGATTTGATTTCCCGAGCTCCCTTTCCTTTTTCTATTTTCGTGGGTATTTTCAGAGCTATTTTTGGAGGATTTCCGTTCTTCTTGTTCTAGGGCGTTTTCTCTCGGATTTCTTTGGGGGATTCACGTATGAGTGCCTTGTGCCTCTTTTGCTGGTGATCCTTTGCCCCCAAACACCGAGAATCGCTCTGGATTTGAGATTTTCGGGATGAACTCGAGGTCATGGTGTTCTTCGCGAGATCTGCGATTCCGGGAGTTGTACTGAGTTAGAGGCCGAGATCTTTTGGGAAAACACTCCACTGGAGGTCTAGATCATCTGACCAAAATCTCGCCTCAAGAGCTCAAGCGGTTTGGGAGATCCACTTTTGTTTTGACTTTTTCCCGAGCCACCCAGGCCCGAGCGGTTTAACCGCCCCCCTGGCCGGTTTAACCGCCCCCCTCTGGGTGTGTTAGATCGAGCCGCGTTTCGGGTCGTTTTGGTGTTCGTTTCGATTGGTTCGAGTTTCGCTGCTCGTTTCTTGTTCCTAGGGTCAGTAGCTTGACAGTGGCTACGTGATCTTGGCAAGATTGCTCTCGGAGGTTTTGGAGTTGTTTTGGGAGAATAGCCGGATCGATTAGAAAGAATTTTTATCGGCTCCCATTCACTCCCCCCCTCTCTAGTCGCCGTTTCGGTCCTTCAATTGGTATCAGAGCCGGTTACGGGTCTTTGCGACTCTAACCAGTCTAAGATCCAAAGATGGCGTACCAAGATCGGGGTTCCGGGCCTCCGCACTTCGATGGGAAGAACTAGCCAAACTGGGTTGCGCGTATGGGCGCTTTCTTGCGAGGCAAAGGAAAGTTGCTGTGGGATGTGACGAAAGATGAAAACTATGTCAATCCCACCAACTTAGATGCCCAGGATGCAAAGGATAGGTTTGAGGCAAACGCTAGAGCTGTTGACTACTTGTTCCGTGCTTTGTCTGTCGAGGAGTTTGAGCGTGTTTTGGGCGAGGACCTAGCTTTCCAGATCTGGCAGAAGCTCAAGGTAGCCCACGGTGGTGATAGCCATGTCAAGGCTAGGCTTTTCTCGATGTACAAGAGGGAGTATGAGAATTTTGCTCATTTGCCTGGAGAGTCTGTTGATGCTTTGTTTCAGCGTTTCACTTCGATTGTCAACAACATGAAAGCCAACATTACCGTGCTCCCATACTCGGATCATGACCGAGCTATCAAGCTCCTGCAAGCACTTGATAGATCCGTGTGGGGTGCCAAGGTTGAGGCGATCATGGAGTCGGCAAACTATGAGACTCTTTCTGTTGACGAGCTTTTCTCGAAGTTGAAGTCCTCTGAGGTTGACAGGCAGTTGCTTGCCAAGGCTAAGAGTCCGACTGATCCCCATAGTCTGGCTCTAGTCGGTGGCTCTGGATATGGACATGCTAACACTCCTAGACACTTTGCTTTGTCTTCTCTTGTGTCCCTTCCAGATGAAGAGTGTGAGGAACAAAGCGAGGTTGGTTGCTCAGGGGTTCTCGCAGCAGGAGGGAATAGATTATGAGGAGACATTTGCTCCTGTTGCCCGTTTGGAGGCGATTCGGATCCTTCTAGCATTTGCAGTTGCTAAAGGGTTCAAATTGTACCAAATGGATGTGAAGAGTGCCTTCTTGAATGGGGTGATCGAGGAAGAAGTGTATGTGAGGCAGCCCCCGGGTTTTGAGAGTGAGAGATACCCACACCGAGTGTACAAACTCCACCGAGCTTTATATGGCCTAAAGCAAGCACCCAGAGCGTGGTATGGTAGATTGAAAGGGTTCTTGCTGAGCAAGGGGTTTGTGATGGGGAAGGTTGATAAGACGCTCTTCTTGCTGAGAAATGGCAAAGATCTTTTAATCGTTCAGATTTACGTGGATGATATCATTTTTGGTGGCTCTTCTCATGATCTTGTTGCCAAGTTTGCAGATGATATGAGCAGGGAATTTGAGATGTCGATGATGGGAGAGTTGCAGTTCTTTCTCGGGCTGCAGATCAAGCAAACCAAGGATGGGACATTTGTGCACCAAAGCAAGTACACCAAGGACATTCTCAAGAAATTCGACATGAGCGACTCCAAGCCGATGACTACGCCGATGAGTACGACTACAGCTTTGGATGCGGATGTAGACGGAGAACCAGTGGACCAGAAGGAGTACCGGAGCATGATCGGCTCCCTCCTCTACTTGACGGCGACGAGGCCGGACATACAGTTCAGCGTGTGTCTGTGCGCTCGTTTTCAGGCTTCACCGAGGACTTCACATCGTCAGGCCGTCAAGAGGATTTTCAGGTATCTCAAGTTTACTCCTGAGCTGGGTCTTTGGTATTCTGCCGATTCCACTCTTGCACTTCATGGTTTTTCTGATGCGGATTTTGCTGGATGTCGTGTTGATCGCAAGTCTACTTCTGGTCAGTGTCAGTTTCTTGGATCGTCTCTTGTGTCTTGGTCTTCTCGCAAGCAGTCTAGTGTAGCCCAATCCACCACTGAAGCCGAGTATGTTGCTGCTGCTAGCTGCTGTTCTCAGTTGCTTTGGATCACATACACCTTGAGAGATTTTGGCTTAGACATGTCCCATGTTCCACTTCTTTGTGATAGCACCAGTGCCATAAGCGTAGCCAAAAATCCCGTGCTTCATTCCAAAACCAAACACATAGAAGTGAGGTACCACTTTCTGAGAGATCATGTGGAGAAAGGAGATATTGAGCTTGCCCACGTTTCTACCCAAAACCAGCTTGCAGACATTTTCACTAAGCCACTTGACCAAGTTACCTTCACCCGCTTGCGAGGAGAACTTGGTGTGTGTGCGGTTTTCTGAGCTGAGTTTTGGAGGCTTCTCTTGTAGCATATGTATACTATTGTACCATCTTTGTATCTTGATGTATATTTTTCTTGCTTTTGTATCTTGATTTCATCTTTTGTATCATATCTTAGGATGAGCTTCTCCTATATGCAGTGATTGGTACAACTTGCTACATTTTAGAGTTTAGGCAGGCTGGCTAGGGATAGCGTGTATGGATGGCTATGCTCTTGATGGTTTTGATATATATTCTGTTGAGATAGTCTCTTTTTGAACTAAAATGACAAACTGAACTTAAACTTCTACACCCATGAGTAAATGCCTTTGCATGTCTTGTTTGAGCCGAAATGGCTAAATCTTGCTTAAGCTCATGCTAGGGTGTGATATTCTTTTCAAATGGGTCAAAGACCTTTGTCATTGTAAATGTTTAGCCCATGCTTTATCTTGTGGAGGAGCATAAGCTTCTTTCTGTCGCAAAGACATTTCATGTACCATGCTTAAAAAACTTGAAAAATAAGATGTCTATGCATGAAAGAAGAAAGATGAGAAAAAGAAATATTTGCTGAATTTATGCTCATGTCTCTATGCTTTCACCATTGCACACACTTGCACACATGGGTGCTAAGCGGTTGCATGTTGTTTGCCGGAGAAGTCTCCCATGAGAAGTGAACACATGGCTCCGTGCTTTGACATGACATGAGGTAGAACTTGGGCGTTTATGATGATCTTTTGTCAAGAATGCTTGTCCTTTCATGATTTTGGTGAGATGAAGCTTATTTTTGCTTAAACAATCCATGGTTAGGACTTTGCTCATGCGGTGACATTTTTGATAAAAATCCACAATTTGCTCATGGCTTTGTCAATTGGATATATGTCTTCACCTTCTTGATGGCAATGCCCGTGTGACATGAAGAACTATCTAGTTTGCCTCCTCTCTAACTTGTAGCATTTTGTATTGCTCATTGTATATTTGAGAAGCTTGTAGTTGCATTTTGTACATTTTGCCTTGATGTGTGCATTGTCAACAAGGGGGAGAATTTCTGGAGCATTTGGCAAGGGGGAGTTGTTGCTGAATTTTGAAGAAAACTTTTGCTCTAAAATTTGTCGGATTTGTGTGAGAGACTGAAAGTTTTGCCCAAATGAGGTTTTCTGAAAATTTGCGAAGTTTCTGAGAGTTTGATCATTGGAATATCTTGCTGGGCACATGTGGAAGGTTTTCAAGTTGGAACGGCATCGTTGCGAGTTGGTTTGTGCATTTTTGGCATTTTTGGCCTTGGTCATCTGCCAGGGGCGGTTTAACCGCCCCCCCTGGGCGGTTTAACCGCCCCTGTGCTGAGAGCACAAGTTTTGTGGAGAGTTGAGCCATTTTCAAGTGATTTTCGCACGCACAAGTTCACTTGTTCAGGGGGAGTTGCATCTTTGCAGGGGGAGTTGCATCTTTTCAAGTGATTGACGTTTCCCTTGGCTCAAGTATTGCAGGTGTAGTATGCGGCTTGGTTGCATTGGTGCAGGTGAAGAACAGGCGCGAAAGGTCTTAGCCATGGCGGCCTCCGAGGAGCGGAGAGACAAGTAGGCTTGGTTCGAGGGACCCGATGGCCGGTGGATCAAGTGCGGTTCACATGCTGGCAAGAACGAGCAAGGGGACGTAGTTCCGGTGCGAGGTAGCGGCTCACAACCGAAGCTCGTACGCGGACGAGAAGCCGGCGCAAGGTGGCGGCTAACAACCGAAGTTTGCGCGCGGGGTTTGGTGATTTGGCCACAAAATCATCGGTGGACGGTTTCCCTTGGTTTGGCCGGCCCAAAAACGGCGTCGAGGAGCTTCGATCCGGAGGACACGCGGCGTGACTGCAAGGCTTGCGTCGGAGGGAAGCTAGCTTGCAGTGGAAGGTGCTCGAGCCGGAAAATATCTGAAGATCAAATGTCAAATTTGCCCCTGAGGGGTATGTATCACTTAGGGGTAGTTTAGTCTTTAGGACACCACCACTTGGACTACTAATAGGCCCCTTCAGGGCTGGTGGCTGTTGTCTCTTTAGTTATCTCTTTAGTTTTTCCTTTGAACTAGTTTTCCCTTCATCCCCTCCGCCTAGAACTACTTCGAATCATTCCTAGTTTGTATAGGTGAATTCATGGTTATGTGATGGAGTCTGTGCTGCTCATCTTTGTGCCATGATTTGATTTCCCGAGCTCCCTTTCCTTTTTCTATTTTCGTGGGTATTTTCAGAGCTATTTTTGGGGGATTTTCGTTCTTCTTGTTCTAGGGCGTTTTCTCTCGGATTTCTTTGGGGGATTCACGTATGAGTGCCTTGTGCCTCTTTTGCTGGTGATCCTTTGCCCCCAAACACCGAGAATCGCTCTGGATTTGAGATTTTCGGGATGAACTCGAGGTCATGGTGTTCTTCGCGAGATCTGCGATTTCGGGAGTTGTATTGAGTTAGAGGCCGAGATCTTCTGGGAAAACACTCCATTGGAGGTCTAGATCATCTGACCAAAATCTCGCCTCAAGAGCTCAAGCGGTTTGGGAGATCCACTTTTGTTTTGACTTTTTCCCGAGCCACCCAAGCCCGGGCGGTTTAACCGCCCCCCTGGCCGGTTTAACCGCCCCCCTCTGGGTGTGTTAGATCGAGCCGCGTTTCGGGTCGTTTTGGTGTTCGTTTCGATTGGTTCGAGTTCCGCTGCTCGTTTCTTGTTCCTAGGGTCAGTAGCTTGACAGTGGCTACGTGATCTTGGCAAGATTGCTCTCGGAGGTTTCGGAGTTGTTTTGGGAGAATAGCCGGATCGATTAGAAAGAATTTTTATCGGCTCCCATTCACTCCCCCCCTCTCTGGTCGCCGTTTCGGTCCTTCATTTATGTTTGTGCATTTACATTCAGGAGTTGAATTGAAACCCTAGTTGCATGATCCTAGGTACCTATGCTATGCAATACTAGTATGATAGGTCGATAGCTGCCTCGCTATAAGGACCCGGTAAAAGTCGAGTGATTTCCTGTCACTCGCGAGATATAGGAATCAACTGCTTTACTTATGTTGGAATCATAAGGATGACGGACGGGGAATTTTTGGTCTTGTAGATGCCCCGTCTGTTTATGAAAAGCTGTTAAGGTTGAAGAGTGCCGGCGATGTTGGTCAAGTGTTTGAAAGCACTAAGCACTTGCTTGGGCCTGGGACCGGTAAGTTTGGTACCTGTTCGGAAGGGGGCGTGGCCTTGTCCTGCTTGCCCTGGGATTTATCCCCCTGTCGCTGTCACGTGGCTCAAGACCGAGGCCGGCCGGCTACGGCCGCGAAGTATGACCGGCTAAGGCTTGTGTCCAAGGGGAGTGGGCTCGGATTAACAAGCCCGGAAGACATGGGAACGGCCTGGTTAGCGTCGACCCTCGGGGTTGATGCTTTTCCGTGTGATTAGTATCCACCTTGCGAGGTTAAAATCGGTTCGAACTGTCTGTTTCTCGCAGCTAATGAGACTACTTGATCTCTTGCCGCACCGAGTAATGAAAGTGGAACATGATAGAAAGAAACTTGATGCTTGCTTAATTGCTTGCTCCACTTGCTTGATTAGTACAGGTTGCTTACCTAGAATGGTTAACTTAACTAGAACTTGATGCTAAAATATTGAAAGTAAGGATTCACTCTTAGTCGCTATTTGGCAAAACAAACCCACCAGCCAAAAGCCTTGCATGTCTAGAAGTTGGTGTTGTAGCTAACACCCGACGGTTAAGTCTTGCTGAGTATTAGTATACTCAGCCTTGCTTGTGGAATTATTTTTCAGGTAGCGCCTCTTGAGGAGATGGTTGCCGGTCTTACCTGGCCAACCACCCTTCCTCCTGGCTGGTCTGTTGTTTGGGACGAGGATGCTTCAGAGTGACGTCACGATGGTTTCACGTGATGTTGCTACCACTTCGAATAATTAGTTCATTTCCGCTGTTTTCAAAAACTCTGATTCAACAGTACTTTATGCACTGAACTTGGCCTTGTAATAAATTACCTCAAGTGGGACCTGTTTAATACTTGTGGATTGTTGTAATCTCTGGGACCCACCTTCGAGTGGGTACTTGTATGACTTGTTTCGATCGAGGTAACTGTTCGTGGTTGCATCGGGCTCGACCCGACAGACTGTCAGATTACTCCGATTTAATTGCGTGATGACCAATGGAAGGTTAGCGCACTTAAGCCAGATTAATTTGAGCGGTTCTGCCACAGATGATATCAGAGCAAAAAGTCGTACACCAGAGGTTCACACGGTCCCAACACACTTGTTTCGGAATAAAACTTGACCAACTAGTACTTTGTGAAAACTCGTTGGATCGCTAAGGATTAACTAGACCGTGAAGCCCTAGAGGGAATTTCGGGTTATTTCAGGTGGCTTGCTAATTATGGTATATTTGACTAACCTACCCAGCACACTTTGCCACGTGTTTTATACGTGCGCTGGTTTCCGTGCCCCGCGTGCACGAAGGGTGATAGGATCTCCATTCCAAGGAACCTATCATTACGGTTGTGTATGAGTCGCCACATGTTTTATATGTGAGCAAGGTCTTGATGGTATGGTTCTAATTCAAATGAGCCTATCATCCTGGTTGTTCGCCATGTTCGAGACATGTGCATGATGCCGCATCACGAGTTATGCGAAGGGTTGTGTGCTCTATTCAAAAGGAGCGTACGACCTAGACCAGATGCATTGTCCATGCAGTGTTGAATGCATGGATACCGTTTTTATAAATGAACGGTAATGAATGGGGACACTTCCGTGGCATGCTGGCACGGAAGGTTCATGGTTTTCTTGCAGGTACACTGACTCCGTTCGATAGGGTTGCGATGGTCTGAGTAACGACTAGCTATTATAGGGAGAGACGTATATTGTGCCTCACCACCGGCAACTAACTACGTACGCCAAGGCTTCTTGGTATTTGTGAGGACGTTTTTAGTTCTTTTGCATCATGTTAATCACCATAAAAATTGTGAACTTAACTAGAAGCAAAAGGAAGTAAAAATTGTAAATCCCACAAACTTCCAGAAGTCTGTCAAAACTGTGTTTCTTGTTGGTCCGAATTTTTCGGGTCATTACAACCACTCGGTTGGCTGGGCACCTTAAATAAAAGTTGTTCATAATTTCATAAGCAAGCTTCTGTAAACTAACTTTCAGAATTTGTGGGTAAGTAAAACTGGAGTTATGACCAAAACAAGAGCTGTCTGTTTGCTGGAAAAATCTGGCAGACAGCCAGTTAAGAACTAAGTGTTTCACCCATCTTAAACCCAAAATCAAAGCAACCTCAGAATACCAAACTTGTCGTTAATAACCTTAAGAAGAACCTGGTAAAATTTGGGAGCTTTTGGTTGGGTAGTTTCAGAGTTGCACTCGTTTTCCTATCGCTGTTCCGTCCTTCTTTCTACTTTCGCACAGTTCTTACTCGCTGCCCTGCGGGTGCTGAACGTCTTTTGTGACTTCCGCCCCGTGGAGGTGATGACTTCTCCACTTGGGTTGCTTCCTACCACGCAGCCTGACGACCCGGCTTGGTTGGAGCGTCGAGCTCACGTGAGGGCAGTTGTAGAGTGGACTGTGTTGTTCCTACCGGTGAGGGACTAGCGCGGTATGTGAACACGTTCTCCAGGCTTCTTACACTGCTTCAGGGAGGACTGGCTGACTCGGTTGAGTACGGCATGGCTTCCTACCGGTCCTTCTGACAGCTTCAGTACGACTACACTACTCAGGCCCTGGAGGCAGCCGACACAGACACGGCAATGGCCAACTTCCAGGCTAATATTGGCGACTTACTTGGACAGGTCACCACCCTTCAGCAGGAGCGAGAGACTCACTTGGCACAGATGGCCGAGATTGTTGGCATTCCTTAGCCTAACTGATAAATCCGCAAGCGTACAGATGCCGATGTAGCTTTCACCTAGGAGTATTCCAAGGTATCGAATCCACGAGGAACGAGAAGTGTACTAGAAACGGCTCTGGTATATCCAGGGACGATGGGAGTGAAGAAGAACAGATAAGTGGGTAGAGGTAATCTAATGTCGACTTGCTAACCTCCTATCAGGAATACTTGATTCCTCTAGTTGCTTCAACGGCTAGAACGGGAGAACCTCAGAACGGGGTGAGAGAGGGGGTTCTCCGGGCTCAGCACTACTGTTATGAGTACACCCGAACATGGTGGACTACGAAGGATGGACAGGGCTGTCACCACCTGCCGCCTACCACTGTAGTTCCGTGGGGTGCAACACAACCTGAGGTAGCTATCCAGCACAGGCACCACACCTAAGCTTTCAGCTACTGACCTCCCCTCCCGCGAGTAGGGGAGGAAACCCCAAACAAGAGTCGCTGTCACTCGTGCAGACTCAGGTACCCGCAACTTGAGAAAGCATTCAAGAACTACTAATGTAAGGAGAGAAAGCAGTAAAGACAAAAGAAGAGGAACTTTACTCGAACTGAAGCTTCATTCCTCGGAATGTAACACCCTAAAAATGCCTTTGTAAAATTTCTAGTAATTAAATGGTATTTATCCAAATGTTCATAAAAATCATAGGGAAATAAAACTTTTTCGGAGAAATTAAAATCAAATATAAGGTTTAGGAACATGTATGTTGCATTCATGCTGCTGCACAATTTTTGGTTGCTTGGGTTGTTTTGTTTCTCTTTTTGTTTTTCTTCTTTTTCCTCAAAGTCCATCTTTGCCCCCTGCACTTTTCTCCCCCCTCTCCCCTTCCTTCCCTTTTCTTTCCCCGCTGCAGCCCAGCCAGCCAGCGCGGCCCAGCGGGCCAGCCCCCTCCCTCCTCTCTCCTTCCCCCCCCCGCGCGCGCAGGCCGCTTCGCAGCCGCCCCGGCCCAGCGCCCCGCAGCCGCGCCCCCGCCTTCCTCCCCACCTGGGCCGCTGGCCCAGCAACCGCGCGCGCGCCCCGGCCCAGCGCGCGGCGCTCCAGCTCCCCTCGCCCGCGGCCGCCGACAGGCGGGCCCCGCCTGTCAGCCCCTTCCCCGCCCGCGGCCGCCGCCCGCGATCACCGCCGCAGCCGCCGCCGCCTGCCATTGAAGCAGGGGCGTTACCCCGCGGCCGCCGCGCCCCCTTCCCCTTTTTAAAACCCGTCGCCGCGAGCTTCGCCCCCTTTTCCACCCCGCAGCGCTCGCCCTAGCCCTCTCCCTCGCCCCCCGCGCTAGCGCCGCCGCTCGCCGGACCAAATCGCAGCGCCGCCGCTCGCCGCCGACGCCCCAGCGCCCCGGAGCTCGCCGTCGACGCCCCCATCGTCACCGCGGTGAGCTGCTCGACCTCCCCGTGCCCTCCGCGTCGTCCCCCGTGAGCCGCAGCGCCCGCGCAAGCATCCGCGGCCCCGCCGGCCATGGCGCCGCCGCGCGCCGGCGACCGCCGCCGCCCGCCGTCGCCCGCAACCCCTCCCCGCCGCTGGATCCGGCCGCAACAGCCTGGATTAAATCCCGCCGAAGCGGTACGCGGCCGGCGCACCGTGGGCCATGGACCGTGGCCGCCGCGCGGTCCACGGGCCGGTCCACGGCACAGTGCGCCGCGCCGGCCCTGCCCCCCCTGCTGACGCCAGCAGACGGCGTCGGGCTGACGCCAGCCGGGCGTCAGCCGGCCGTCAGCCGCCCCGCCGCCGTCAGCCGCTTTTGCGTTTAGGCCCTCGAGTTTTCTCTGTTTTACGCATAGGTCCAGCGCAGTTTTAGTTTTCTCGCAGTTTAGTCCTTTTTATCGCGTTTAGGCCCCTGGTAGTTCTTGTTTCTTGCCAGCAAGTCCCTGTGGCTTGTTTTTAGCGTAGTTTTCGCGTTCTAGCTCCGATTTGAGTGATTCTTGCGCTCATGCGTTCGTAGCGAAGTGTAGAATAGTTTTGTAACCTTCTTTTACCTTTTTTCTACTGTTTGGTGTACTGTTCTAATAGAATATCATTGCTTGCATGTATTGGTTTGTCTGGATGCTTGTATGGTGATTCGTGTGGCAGCCGGTGAGCCGTTCGAGCCCGCCCCGTTCGAGTTCGCGTACGACCAGGGCTACGAGGAGCAGGACCCGCAGCAGCAACCCTTCGAGGAAGGCAAGTGTAACGTGGAAATCCCTTGCAACCTATGCACCTTTAATCAATCATTCATATTTGCATGTGTCTAACTTGATGAACCTTAAGGTTGTACCTAGCTACTTTTATCCTGTCCTTGTTATACCCCGGGTTTATGCATTTATGGGTAGTCTTTGCTAAGCGCAGCTACTGTCACCTTTATATAAGTGTTAATATTGATTTAACGATTCACTTCAAAATGATGGTAAAACTTGCTCTTTAGCAACTTGGCTCAGGGAGCTGGAGCAAGGGCTGTGTGCTTTGTTCTAGCGTCTCTCCGTAAGGTCCGGTTCGGAAAGCGGCAACCCAGGAACCAGTCGCCACCGCCAGAACTATTATGGCTCTGGTCTTGGTCAAGTAGCTCGTACGTCTCTAGCTCGCCAGTGGTTACCGAAAGGCGTACGTGGGGAACTGCAGTTCAAGCATGGACTTGATCCATCGAGGACGGTCTCACCTGCGCTCTGAGATCCGTTGGCTATGTCTCGTTAGGCACAGTCCCGTGTTGGGG
>CM027119.1:28857654-28950747 GCA_015476505.1 Urochloa ruziziensis
CTTCCCAACCAACTGAACGAACTCGAGCGGGGCCAACCAAATCCATGTGCAAAAGCTCCCCTGGACGCTCAGTCATAACATCTGTCAAAGGTGGGTGAGAAGCAGCAACCATTTTTCCATGCCTACAAGGTGCACAAACCAAATCTTTCTCGAACTTGAGCTTGGGCAATCCTCGGATAAGGTCAAGAGCACTCAAGCGTGTGAGTAGATCAAAGCTCACATGACCCAATCTCCTATGCCACTTCCAAGGCTCAGAAGAAGTACCAGCGATCAAACACCGTGAAGGACCAAAAGATCGAGAAAAATCAGCACGAAAAATCTGTCCCTCAGGAATGATCATACACACAAGGTCACCTCGAGAATCAAGAATTTTCGAATCACCACGCTTAAAACGAACCTCATAACCCTCATCAAGAAGCTGAGAAACTGAGAGCAAATTGAAACCAAGATTCTTGACAAGAGCAACCCGCTTCAACATGAAAGTGTCGCTCACCTGAATAGCACCCTCAGACAGCACTCTACCTCTACCCTTATCCCCGAAAGTGATGTACTGCCTGGACACCACCGGGGTGAGACTGGAGAACCACTTACCATTACCTGTCATGTGTCTCGAGCAGCCAGAATCCATGAACCAAAAGTTCTCCAAGCCTCCCACCTGCACAATCAAAAGCAAGAAGGAGAATGAGCGAATGACTCGACACTGGGGTTAGCACAAAACGAGTCAAACCAGTGTCGGGCCATCTGCTCAAAAGAGGGGTTAGCAAAATCAACTCTACCGCGTGAAACCCTCTCGTCTCTCACCATCGGACCTCTAGCACCATGCGGGGGAAAACGTGGCCTAGACTCTCTCTTAGCCTCAAAGCTACGGTCGAACCTCCCTGAACCAAACTGACCGCGAAACGGAGGCCGCCTAGCAAACTCACGAACAGCTGGAACACCACGACTAGGAACCACAGGAACTGTATGCACAAAGGCGTCGCCTCTCGGCCAGGGTGAACGAGACACAGGCACACTACGAGAAGAGTAGTACCTGTCCCTGTTCCCCACCTCCTTCTCTCTTCTCACCTCCCTCTTCTTCCTCCAACAGAACTCCTCAAGGTGTCCATCCCTTCCACAATGCTCACAATGGAAGCGGACTGGCTTTGGCTTTGGGGTTTCTCTCGGCTGTGCCCTCTCTCGGCTGGTAAACCCCACTCCTCACAAAGGTCACTCTCCTCTGAAAGTTCTCTGACTTAGGTGGAAACTTGGGAGGATCTGGAGTGGTGTCAAGCTTGTTCAGCAGGTGGTTTGGTTTGGGTGTGAAGGTGTTCTTGAGAATGGCTTTTGGTGGGTTTGTGGGAATGTTTGCGGTGGAGCTCTCCAGATCTCTCTCTCTCTCACCACTACTCTCACCAATCTTCTCAGAACCAAGACCACAACCATCAGCTCTCTTGAAACTGGCAATCAACATCTTGAGATGAGGCTCACGATGAGACAACCAACCCAAACACTGTCTCAGCTCATCATTCTCATCTTGCAAGCGATTCACACACTGCGCTAACTCAACATTTTCAAAGCAACGACACCACAAGCAGAACATGAATTCGCAATGGGAGATTTAAGTTGTGCTTCAAGTGAACTAATCATGGTGCGTGATTCAAGCAACTGGGCATGCAAAGCAGGACAAGAAGTACAAGCACCTAGCAAAGATGACCTAGACTTCAACTCAGCAAGCTCAACCCTAGCACCCTCTAGTTCATCCAAGCAAGTCATGTGTTTCTCCTTAAGCACAACCAAATCAGCAATATGCACATCACAGAATGAGCATTCTACCTCATCAGACACAAGAGGAGCATCCTTCAACACAGCAATCTCAGACTCAAGCTTAGCCGCTCTCTCCCTAGACTCGCAAAGCAAAGACTCAAACTCCATCGCCTTCTTTCCAGTCTCAGAAAGCAAGGTCTCAAGCTCAGCCACTCTATCCTTGGACTCTCCTAGCAAAGACCTAAACTCCCTCTTTTCCTTGTTGGTCTTTCTAAGCACATCATCGCGGTTATCGACCAATTGCTAGGCTAGAGCAGTTGGTCGATAACCGCGATGATGTTGCTTAGAAAGACCAACAAGGAAAAGAGGGAGTTTAGGTCTTTGCTAGGAGAGTCCAAGGATAGAGTGGCTGAGCTTGAGACATTGCTTTCTGAGACTGGAAAGAAGGCGATGGAGTTTGAGTCTTTGCTTTGCGAGTCTAGGGAGAGAGCGGCTAAGCTTGAGTCTGAGATTGCTAGTGTTGAAGGATGCTCCTCTTGTGTCTGATGAGGTAGAATGCTCATTCTGTGATGTGCATATTGCTGATTTGGTTGTGCTTAAGGAGAAACACATGACTTGCTTGGATGAACTAGAGGGTGCTATGGTTGAGCTTGCTGAGTTGAAGTCTAGGTCATCTTTGCTAGGTGCTTGTACTTCTTGTCCTGCTTTGCATGCCCAGTTGCTTGAATCACGCACCATGATTAGTTCACTTGAAGCACAACTTAAATCTCCCATTGCGAATTCATGTTCTGCTTGTGATGTCGTTGCTTTGAAAATGTTGAGTTAGAGCAGTTGTGTGAATCGCTTGCAAGATGAGAATGATGAGCTGAGACAGTGTTTGGGTTGGGTTGTCTGGTCGTGAGCCTCAGCTCAAGATGTTGATTTCCAGTTTCAAGAGAGCTGATGGTTGTGGTCTTGGTTCTGAGAAGATTGGTGAGAGTAGTGGTGAGAGAGAGAGATCCAGAGAGCTCCACCGCAAACATTCCCACAAACCCACCAAAAGCCATTCTCAAGAACACCTTCACCCCAAACCAAACCACCTGCTGAACAAGCTTGACACCACTCCAGATCCTCCCAAGTTTCCACCTAAGTCAGAGAACTTTCAGAGGAGAGTGACCTTTGTGAGGAGGTGGGGTTTACCAGCCGAGAGAGAGGCACAGCCGAGAGAAACCCCAAAGCCAAAGCCAGTCCGCTTCCATTGTGAGCATTGTGGAAGGGATGGACACCTTGAGGAGTTCTGGTGGAGGAAGAAGAGGGAAGTGAGAAGAGAGAAGGAGGTGGGGAACAGGGACAGGTACTACTCTTCTCGTAGTGTGCCTGTGTCTCGTTCACCCTGGCCGAGAGGCGACGCCTTTGTGCATACAGTTCCTTGGTTCCTAGTCGTGGTGTTCCAGCTGTTCGTGAGTTTGCTAGGCGGCCTCCGTTTCGCAGTCAGTTTGGTTCAGGGAGGTTCGACCGTAGCTTTGAGGCTAGGAGAGAGTCTAGGCCAGTTTTCCCCGCGTGGTGCTAGAGGTCTGATGGTGAGAGACGACAGGGTTTCACGCGGGGTAGAGTTGATTTTGCTAACCCCTCTTTTGAGCAGATGGCCCGACACTGGTTTGACTCGTTTTGTGCTAACCCCAGTGTCGAGTCATTCACTCATTCTCGTTCTCGCTTTTGATTGTGCAGGTGGGAGGCTTGGAGAACTTTTGGTTGATGGATTCTGGCTGCTCGAGACACATGATAGGTAATGGTAAGTGGTTCTCCAGTCTCACCCCGGTGGTGTCCAGGCAGTACATCACTTTCGGGGATAAGGGTAGAGGTAGAGTGCTGTCTGAGGGTGCTATTCAGGTGAGCGACACTTTCATGTTGAAGCGGGTTGCTCTTGTCAAGAATCTTGGTTTCAATTTGCTCTCAGTTTCTCAGCTTCTTGATGAGGGTTATGAGGTTAGTTTTAAGCGTGGTGATTCGAAAATTCTTGATTCTCGAGGTGACCTTGTGTGTATGATCATTCCTGAGGGACAGATTTTTCGTGCTGATTTTTCTCGATCTTTTGGTCCTTCACGGTGTTTGATCGCTGGTACTTCTTTTGAGCTTTGGAAGTGGCATAGGAGATTGGGTCATGTGAGCTTGATCTACTCACACGCTTGAGTGCTCTTGACCTTATCCGAGGATTGCCCAAGCTCAAGTTCGAGAAAGATTTGGTTTGTGCACCTTGTAGGCATGGAAAAATGGTTGCTGCTTCTCACCCACCTTTGACAGATGTTATGACTGAGCGTCCAGGGGAGCTTTTGCACATGGATTTGGTTGGCCCCGCTCGAGTTCGTTCAGTTGGTGGGAAGTGGTATGTTCTTGTGGTTGTTGATGACTTTTCTCGGTATGCTTGGGTGTTCTTTCTGGTGTCGAAGGATGAGACATTTGATTTTGTTCGAGATCTGATTTTGAGGTTGAAAAACGAGAGTAATGGAGGTGCCATGAGAGCTATACGTAGCGACAATGGTACGGAATTTAAGAACACTCGTTTTGATGCCTTCTGTCGTGATCTTGGTCTCGAACACCAATACTCTTCGCCATATGTTGCTTGTCAGAATGGTGTTGTTGAAAGAAAGAATAGAACACTTTGTGAGATGGCTAGGACGATGCTAGATGAGCATAGGACTCCTAGGAAGTACTGGGCAGAAGCGGTGAACACAGCTTGTTATGTTTCAAATCGGATTTTCCTTCGTGCCTTCAAGAAGAAAACTTGCTATGAGCTTTTCCATGGTCGTTCCCCCCGTGTGAGTCACTTTCGGGTTTTTGGTTGCAAGTGTTTCATCTTGAAGAAAGGAAATTTGGACAAGTTTGAGTCTCGTTCGATGGATGGAATTTTTCTTGGTTATGCTAATCATTCTCGAGCATATCGTGTGCTCAATCTTGAAACTAACCAAATCATGGAGACTTGCGAAGTCACCTTCGACGATACCATTCCGTGTAGCTCTTCTGCTTTTGAGTGTGCAGGTGATGATGACTTGGGACAGCCCATCTTTGAGGAAGAACAACCTGATGATGAAGATGATGAGGAATTTCAGGCACCGTGTGGAGATCGTGTACCTTCTACTTCCACTACTACCACGACGTTCGACGACGGTCCCTCTGCTACACCTTCGTCGAGTCGCGCTCCAGATCGAGTTCAAGTGGAAGCTGATGTTGAGGGGGAGGCAATCTCGAGGCGAGAAGCTCCCCGGCTGGTACAGAGGGATCATCCACCTTCGAAGATCATCGGGAAATTGGATGAACACACTACACGGTCGAGGTCACAGAACATCTCTCATTATGCTCATTCTGGTTTTGTCACGTCTTTTGAGCCCAAAAATGTTGGACACGCTTTATCTGATTCTGATTGGGTCAATGCCATGCATGAAGAGCTTGAAAACTTTGACAGAAATCAGGTGTGGAAGTTAGTAGAACCACCTCCAAATTGCCATCCCATAGGAACCAATTGGGTGTTCAAAAACAAGAGGGATGAGAGTGGTGAGATTGTGAGAAACAAGCGAGGTTGGTTGCTCAGGGGTTTTCGCAGCAGGAGGGGATAGATTATGAGGAGACATTTGCTCCTGTTGCCCGTTTGGAGGCAATTCGGATCCTTCTAGCATTTGCAGTTGCTAAAGGGTTCAAATTGTACCAAATGGATGTGAAGAGTGCCTTCTTGAATGGGGTGATCGAGGAATAAGTGTATGTGAGGCAGCCCCCGGGTTTTGAGAGTGAGAGATACCCACACCGAGTGTACAAACTCCACCGAGCTTTATATGGCCTAAAGCAAGCACCCAGAGCGTGGTATGGCAGGTTGAGAGGGTTCTTGCTTAGCAAGGGGTTTGTGATGGGGAAGGTTGATAAGACGCTCTTCTTGCTGAGAAATGGCAAAGATCTTTTAATCGTTCAGATTTACGTGGATGATATCATTTTTGGTGGCTCTTCTCATGATCTTGTTGCCAAGTTTGCAGATGATATGAGCAGGGAATTTGAGATGTCGATGATGGGAGAGTTGCAGTTCTTTCTCGGGCTGCAGATCAAGCAAACCAAGGATGGGACGTTTGTGCACCAAAGCAAGTACACCAAGGACATTCTCAAGAAATTCGACATGAGCGACTCCAAGCCGATGACTACACTGATGAGTACGACTACAGCTTTGGATGTGGATGAGGACGGAGAACCAGTGGACCAGAAGGAGTACCGGAGCATGATCGGCTCCCTCCTCTACTTGACGGCGACGAGGCCGGACATACAGTTCAGCGTGTGTCTGTGCGCTCGTTTTCAGGCTTCACCGAGGACTTCACATCGTCAGGCCGTCAAGAGGATTTTCAGGTATCTCAAGTTTACTCCTGAGCTGGGTCTTTGGTATTCTGCTGATTCCACTCTTGCACTTCATGGTTTTTCTGATGCGGATTTTGCTGGATATCGTGTTGATCGCAAGTCTACTTCTGGTCAGTGTCAATTTCTTGGTTCGTCTCTTGTGTCTTGGTCTTCTCGCAAGCAGTCTAGTGTAGCCCAATCCACCACAGAGGCCGAGTATGTTGCTGCTGCTAGCTGCTGTTCTCAGTTGCTTTGGATCACATACACCTTGAGAGATTTTGGCTTAGACATGTCCCATGTTCCACTTCTTTGTGATAGCACCAGTGCCATAAGCGTAGCCAAAAATCCCGTGCTTCATTCCAAAACCAAACACATAGAAGTGAGGTACCACTTTCTGAGAGATCATGTGGAGAAAGGAGACATTGAGCTTGCCCACGTTTCTACTCAAAACCAGCTTGTAGACATTTTCACTAAGCCACTTGACCAAGTTACCATCACCCGCTTGCGAGGGGAACTTGGTGTGTGTGCGGTTTTCTGAGCTGAGTTTTGGAGGCTTCTCTTGTAGCATATGTATATTTTTGTACCATCTTTGTATCTTGATGTATATTTTGCTTGCTTTTGTATCTTGATTTCATCTTTTGTATCATATCTTAGGATGAGCTTCTCCTATATGCAGTACAACTTGCTACATTTTAGAGTTTAGGCAGGCTGGCTAGGGATTGATTGGATGGATGGCTATGCTCTTGATGGTTTTTGATATATATTCTATTGAGATAGTCTCTTTTTGAATTGAAATGACAAACTGAACGTAATTCCTTCACCCATGAGTAAATGCCTTTGCATGTCTTGTTTGAGCCGAAATGGCTATATCTTGCTTAAGATCATGTTAGGGTGTGATATTCTTTTCAATTGGGTCAAAGACCTTTGTCATTGTAAATGTTTAGCCCATGCTTTATCTTGTGGAGGAGCATAAGCTTCTTTCTGTCACAAAGACATTTCATGTACCATGCTTAACTTGAAATATTTGAAAAATGAGATGTCTATGCATGAAAGAAGAAATATGAGAAAAAGAAATATTTGCAGAAATTTATGCTCATGTCTCTATGCTTTCACCATTGCACACACTTGCACACATGGGTGCTAAGCGGTTGCATGTTGTTTGCCAGAGAAGTCTCCCATGAGAAGTGAACACATGGCTCCGTGCTTTGACATGACATGAGGTAGAACTTGGGTGTTTATGATGATCTTTTGTCAAGAATGCTTGTCCTTTCATGATTTTGGTGAGATGAAGTTTATTTTTGCTTAAACAATCCATGGTTAGGACTTTGCTCATGCGGTGACATTTTTGATAAAAATTCACAATTTGCCCATGGCTTTGTCAATTGGATATATGTCTTGACCTTCTTGATGGCAATGCCCGTGTGACATGATGAACTATCTAGTTTGCCTCCTCTCTAACTTGTAGCATTTTGTATTGCTCATTGTATATTTGAGAAGCTTGTAGTTGCATTTTGTACATTTTGCCTTGATGTGTGCATTGTCAACAAGGGGGAGAATTTCTGGAGCATTTGGCAAGGGGGAGTTGCTGCTGAATTTAGAAGAAAGCTTTTGTTCTAGATTTTGTCAAAATTGTGTGAGAGATTGAAAGTTTTGCCCAAATGAGGTTTTCTGAAAATTTGCGAAGATTCTGAGAGTTTGATCATTGGAATATCTTGCTGGGCACATGTGGAAGGTTTTCAAGTTGGAACGGCATCGTTGCGAGTTGGTTTGTGCATTTTTGGCATTTTTGGCCTTGGTCATCTGCCAGGGGCGGTTTAACCGCCCCCCTGGGCGGTTTAACCGCCCCTGTGCTGAGAGCACAAGCTTTGTGGAGAGTTGAGCCATTTTCGAGTGTTTTTCGCACGCACAAGTTCACTTGTTCAGGGGGAGTTGCATCTTTGCAGGGGGAGTGCTTTGAGAGTCCTGAAAAGTGAGTTGGAGGATTTGGAGTTTCTGATTTGTGTTTTGTGCTTTTGCTCTTTTGCCGATGGTGTTGAGCCCTTTCGCTTCTTCTTGAAGGGTCGGTGTTTCTGGAGCTTTCTCTTGCAGAGTGACTTTGTTCTCGGCTTGTTCTTGCTTTTAGTCACTTGCTTGAGTCTTGTTTTTGATTTCTTTTATATTTTCTTCATATCAATTGGTTACTATGTGTGTGTTGTCAATGCACTCATCAAGGGGGACCCAGTGTGTCCGAGGACCGGTGGATGGTCGCTTCCTGGTGTGATGAGTGATTGACAACACGGTGTGGATTGACGTTTCCCTTGGCTCAAGTATTGCAGGTGTAGAATGCGGCTTGGTTGCATTGGTGCAGGTGAAGAACAGGCGCGAAAGGTCTTAGCCATGGCGGCCTCCGAGGAGCGGAGAGACAAGTAGGCTTGGTTCGAGGGACCCGGTGGCCGGTGGATCAAGTGCGGTTCACATGCTGGCAAGAACGAGCAAGGGGACGTGGTTCCGGTGCGAGGTAGCGGCTCACAACCGAAGCTCGTACGCGGACGAGAAGCCGGCGCAAGGTGGCGGCTAACAACCGAAGTTTGCGCGCGGGGTTTGGTGAATTGGCCACAAAATCATCGGTGGACGGTTTCGCTTGGTTTGGGCCTCAAAACCAAGGACCGAGGACTCGACGAGGCGAACTTGGGCAGCTGGGCCGAGTGAGGCAGACAGGGGCGGTTTAACCGCCCCCCAGGGCCGGTTTAGGTTAAACCGCCCCCCCTGGGCTGGCCCAAGAACGGCGTCGAGGAGCTTCGATCCGGAGGACACGCGGCGTGACTGCAAGGCTTGCGTCGGAGGGAAGCTAGCTTGCAGTGGAAGGTGCCCGAGCCGGAAAATATCTGAAGATCAAATGTCAAATTTGCCCCTGAGGGGTATGTATCACTTAGGGGTAGTTTAGTCTTTAGAGCACCACCACTTGGACTACTAATAGGCCCCTTCAGGGCTGGTGGCTGCCATCTCTTTAGTTATCTCTTTAAGTTTTACTTTGAACTTGTTTTCCCCTTCATCCCCTCCACCTAGAACTACTTCGAATCATTCCTAGTTTGTATAGGTGAACTCATGGTTATGTGATTGAGTTTGTGCTGCTCATCTTTGTGCCATGATTTGATTTCCCGAGCTCCCTTTCCTTTTTCTATTTTCGTGGGTATTTTCGGAGCTATTTTTGGGGGATTTTCGTTCTTCTTGTTCTAGGGCGTTTTCTCTCGGATTTCTTTGGGGGATTCACGTATGAGTGCCTTGTGCCTCTTTTGCTGGTGATCCTTTGCCCCCAAACGCCGAGAATCGCTCTGGATTTGAGATTTTCGGGATGAACTCGAGGTCATGGTGTTCTTCGCGAGATCTGCGATTTCGGGAGTTGTACTGAGTTAGAGGCCGAGATCTTTTGGGAAAACACTTCACTGGAGGTCCAGATCATCTGACCAAAATCTCGCCTCAAGAGCTCAAGCGGTTTGGGAGATCCACTTTTGTTTTGACCTTTTCCCGAGCCACCCAGGCCCGGGCGGTTTAACCGCCCTCCCTGGCCGGTTTAACCACCCCCCTCTGGGTGTGTTAGATCGAGCCGAGTTTCGGGTCATTTTGGTGTTCGTTTCGATTGGTTCGAGTTCCACTGCTCGTTTCTTGTTCCTAGGGTCAGTAGCTTGACAGTGGCTACGTGATCTTGGCAAGATTGCTCTCGGAGGTTTCGGAGTTGTTTTGGGAGAATAGCCGGATCGATTAGAAAGAATTTTTATCGGCTCCCATTCACTCGCCCCCTCTCTGGTCGCCGTTTCGGTCCTTCACCTTGTTATCATCAACTTGAAGTGTCCTATCCAAAGCCATATAACAAATTCATGTTGAAACTTCTACATAGCTACCTTCTAAATTTTGAGCTTGCTCAAATTATTTGCCTTCACATTCGTGATATCTTGTTCATCATGGCCATCCACGTACCCGAGCATCAATAAAGTCCAAATTGTCGAAAGCTCTTCATCCCCTGAAAAAAAAACATGAAGAAAGGAATGATACACTCCTTGTCTTCAGAAGAAAAAAAAAGAGAGAAAGGGGAAAGATGAAAGATGCTTGATCAAGGACTCAAACATCAAAGTAAAAATGCACTTGGCCAAGATGTATGAGTAGTAGGAATGATTAGACAAGTTCTTCGATCTTGCAAAATAAATAAAGAAGAGTGAGCAACATATCAAAAGCTCCACCTTACAACATAGAGAGGCTTGATTCTAAGCCCAGGGGAGGATCCAAACACTATGAGTGATGGAGAGATGTCGAGAAATAACAAGGGAATGCCTCGTTTTCATTATAAAATTATCAAAAACTCCAATTGCCAAGAGGAAGAAGTGCTCGACCAATCAATGAGTTGTTCTAAGACTCAATTGATGAAGATGAGGGTGTTAGCCACCAGAATCCAAGGTATGAAAGAAAACTCAGAGATATGACTTGTGTATACCTTGAGCTCATGACCCTGATCTTGCTAAAGTCCCGGTGATTTAATTCATTCTTTGCTAAGGGACTAGCAAAGTTCAGGTAGGGGGGCGTGTTGGTGGTTGTTACGATACGGTTTCACCACCAACATTCCGTCACATTTCAGGCTCATCCTGCTCATAACAAAGTGAAATTGATTATTTCTAATGAGTTCCACAAGTTTTGTATAATTTGTGAGTGCAGGAGCAACCAAGCGAAAGATGAGCCACATTGGGCACAAAGACAGGCCGGCCGGCCTATGCTAGGCCGACCGGCCCCCTCCTGTGTCCCCTTGCCACGTCCCTGGTCCAGGAGATCACAAACATATAACTAATGATCCTGGCAATCAGGAGCATTCAAGACGAAGGCGGTGGCCAGAGGCACCAGGTGTAGGCCGATCGGCCTACACCAGGCCGGCCGGCCTCCTGCTGCAGCTCCACGCTACCAGCTTCAGCGTGGAGGTTAAGAAGGTGGTTGGCGTGACGGTTAAGCTGGCTACCGACGTTGGAAGGCTATAAAAGGCCACCCCCTCTCCATTCCAAGACACCATCAAAAGGAGAGAAGAGTAGCTTAGTGGTTTTTGCTCTCATCTTAGAGTTAGAGTAGGGAGAGAGTGGGTTAGTTGCTCGGGTGACAGCCGAGCTCTGTAGAGAGAGTCCGGGATTTCTCCCTCGGTCTCGTCTCAACATTTCCGCCCCCGAGGAATATATTCAAGAGTTATCTTCAGTAAGTCCTCGGTCTCTTGCCTTTAGTACCTCGCTAGTTTACAACTTACTTTCAGCAAGTTATCGTATTTATCTTTATCTGCGGGTACCTGAGTCTGCGTGAGTGACAATGACTCTTGTTTGGGGTTTCCTCTATAGCCCTTCGCGTTGGGTGGAGGTCAGTGACTGAAAGCTTAGGCGTGGTGCCTGTGCTGGCTAGTCACCTCAGGTTGTGTTGCACTCCATGGAACTGCAGTGGTAGGCGGCAGGTGGTGACAGCCCTGTCCGTCCTTTGTACTCCACCACGTTCGGGTGTACTCATAACAGTAGTGCTGAGCCCGGAAGAACCCCTCTCTCATCCCGTTCTGAGTTCTTCCGGTTCTAGCCGTCGAAGCAGTTCAGGTTAGATATAGATAGTTTGTCTGGAGTAACGAGTAGCTAACTAAAGTCAAGCTCTCTACCCATTTATCCTTTTGCTCCTTGGTGGGTCTAGTTGGAAAAGTTCTAGGCTAGTCGCGTCTACCGTTCCTTGGATTTGATATCCAGGTTCTTACTCCCCTGGTGAAAGGCTACATCGGACTCCGTGCGCTTGCGGATTTTAGTTAGGCTAAGGAGTGCCAACAAGCGCACAGACACACGCTGAACTGTATGTCTAGCCTCGTAGCTGTCAAGTAGAGGAAGGAGCCGATCATGCTCTGGTACTTCTTTTGGTCCACTGGTTTTCCGTCCTCATCCGCATCCAAAGCTGTAGTCGTACTCATCGGAGTGGTCATCGGTTTGGAGTCGCTCATGTCAAACTTCTTGAGAATGTCCTTTGTGTACTTGCTTTGGTGCACGAACGTCCCGTCCTTGTGTTGCTTGATCTGTAGCCCGAGAAAGAACTGCAACTCTCCCATCATAGACATCTCAAATTCCCTGCTCATATCATCTGCGAACTTGGCAACAAAACTGTGAGAAGAGCCACCAAAAATAATATCATCCACTTATATCTGAACGATTAAAAGATCATTGCCATTTCTCAACAAGAAGAGCGTCTTATCAACCTTTCCCATCTCAAACCCCTTGGTAAGCAAGAAACCCCTCAACCTACCATAGCACGCTCTGGGTGCTTGCTTTAGGCCATATAATACTCGGTGGAGTTTGAACACTCGGTGTGGGTACTTCTCACTCTCAAACCCAGGGGGTTGCCTCACATACACTTCTTCCTCGATCACCCCATTCAACAAAGTACTGTTCACTTCCATTTGATACAATTTGAACCCTTTAGCAACTACAAATGCTAGAAGGATCTGAATTGCCTCCAAACAGGCAACATGAGCAAATGTCTCCTCATAATCTATCCCCTCCTGCTGCGAAAACCCCTAAGCAACCAACCTCGCTTTGTTTTTCACTATCTCTCCATCCTCACCCCTCTTGTTCTTGAAAACCCACTTGGTTCCTATGGGATGGCAATTTGGAGATGGTTTAACTAACTCCCGCAAATGGTTTCTCTCAAAGTTACCAAGCTCTTCATGCATAGCATTGACCCAATCAGAATCAGATAAAGCGTGTCCAACATTTTTGGTCTCAAAAGATGCAACAAAGGCAGAATGAGCGAAATGGGAGATGTTTTGTGACCTTGACCGTGTAGTATGTTCATCCAAATCACCTATGATCCTTGAAGAGGGATGATCCTTCTGTACCCATCGAGATTCTTCTCGCCTCGAGATTGCATCCCCCTCAACATCAGCTTCCACTTGAGCACGATCATGTGCGCGACTCGACAAAGGAGTAGCAGAGGGGCCGTCGTAGAAAGTCGTGGTAGTAGTGGAAGTAGAAGGTAGACGATCTCTACATGGTGCATGATTCTCCTCATCATCTTCCTCATCAATCTGTTCTTCCTCAAAGATGGACTGTCCTAACTCATCATCACCTGCACACTCAAAGACAGAAGAGCTACACAGAATGGTCTCGTCGAAAGTGACTTTGCAAGTCTCCACGATTTAGTTAGTTTCAAGATTGAGCACACGTTATGCTCGAGAGTGATTAGCATAACCAAGAAAAATTCCATCCATTGAACGAGACTCAAATTTGTCAAGATTTCCTTTCTTAAGAATGAAACGCTTGGAACCAAACACCCGGAAATGACTCACACGTGGAGTACGACCGTGAAAAAGCTCATAGCAAGTTTTCTTCTTGAAAGCACGAAGGAAGGTGCGATTTGACACATGACAAGCTATATTTACTGCTTCTGCCCAATATTTTCTAGGAGTCCTATGCTCATCTAGCATCGTCCTTGCCATCTCACAAAGAGTCCGATTCTTCCTTTCAACCACACCATTTTGGCAAGCAACATATGGCAAAGAATATTGATGTTCAAGACCAATATCATGACAGAAGGCATCAAAACGAGTGTTCTTAAATTTCGTACCATTGTCACTGCGTATAGCTCTCATGGCACCACAATTACTCTCATTTTTCAACCTCAAAATCAGGTCTCGAACAAAATCAAAAGTCTCATCCTTAGTCGCCAAGAAGCAACTATTTTACCATGCCTACAAGGTGCACACACCAAATCTTTCTCAAACTTGAGCTTGGGCAATCTTCGGATAAGGTCAAGAGCACTCAAGTGGGTGAGTAAATCAAAGCTCACATGACCCAATCTCCTATGCCACCTCCAGAGCTCAGAAGAAGTACCAGCAATCAAACAGCGAGAAGGTCCAAATGATCGAGAAAAATCAGCACAAAAAATCTGACCCTCGGGAATAATCATGGATACAAGCTCACCTCGAGGATCAAGAATCCGAGAATCACCACTCTTAAATCGAACCTCATAATATAAAAAAACCAGTGGGGGCTTCCCCTGCTGTTTCGGTCAAAAACCCTCATCAAGAAGCTGCGAAACTGAAAGCAAATTGAAACCAAGATTCTTGACAAGAGCCACCCGTTTCAACACAAAGCTGTTACTCACCTGAATAGCACCCTCAAACAACACTCTACCTTTACCCTTATCCCCAAAAGTGATGTACTACCTGGACACCACTGGGGTGAGGCTGGAGAACCACTTCCTATCTCCGGTCATATGTCGTGAACAACCAGAGTTCATCAACCAAAAGTTCCCCAAGCCTCCCGCCTGCACAATCAAAAGTGAGAACAAGAATGAGCGAATGATTCGACACTAGGGTTAGCACAAAAAGAGTTAAACCAGTGTCGGGCCATCTGCTCAAAAGAGGGGTTAGCAAAATCAACGTTACTCTGTGGAACCCTCTCGTGTCTCACCGTCGGACCTCTAGCACCACGCGAGGCAAATCACGGTCTAGACTCTCTCCTCGCCTCAAAGCTATGGTTCAACCTCCCTGTACCAAACTGACCACGACCAGGAGGCCGCCTAGCAAACTCACCATAAGCTGGAACACCACGACTACTCATAGAAGGAACTGTACGCACAAAAGCCTCTCTCCTAGGCAAGGGTGAACAAGACACAGGCACACTACGGGAAGAGTAATACCTGTCCCTGTTACCCAACTCCTTCTCTCGCCTCACTTCTCTCTTCTTCCTCCAACAGAACTCTTCTAGGTGACCATCCCTTCCACAATGATTACAATGGAAGCGGACTGGTTTTGGCTTTGGGGTTTCCCTCGGCTTAGGCTTCTCTCTCTTCCGGTAAACCCCACTCCTCACAAAGGTTACTCTCTTCTGGAAGCTGTTTGTCTTTGGGGGAAACTTGGGAGGATCTGGAGTGGTGTCAAGCTTGTTCAACAGGTGGTTGGGTTTAGGTGTGAAGCTGTTCTTTGGTGGAGTTTTCTCTGGTGGTGTTGGGATGTTTGTGGTGGAGTTTTCTGGTTCTCTCGCTTTCTCATCACTACTCTCACCATCTTTCTCAGAACCCAGACCACGACCATCAGCTCTCTTAAACCCAGCAATCAACATCTTAAGCTGTGGCTCGCGACCCGACAACCAACCCAAACACTGTCGCAACTCATCATTCTCATCTTGCAAAAGATCAACATATTGTGCAAGCTCAACATTCTTCAAAGCAACAACATCGCAAGCAGAGCAAGAATTTGCAATAGGAGATTTCAATTGAGCCTCAAGGGAACTAATCATGGTACGTGATTCAAGCAACTGAGCATGCAAAGCAGGACAAGAGGTACAAGCACCTAGCAAAGAAGATCTAGACTTCAACTCAGCAAGCTCAACCCTAGCACTTTCTAGTTCATCAAGGCATGTCATGTGTTTTTCCTTAAGAGCTACCAGATTAGTAAGGTGCACATCACAAACAGAGCATTCAAGTTCATCAGAAACAATAGAAGCAACCTTCAACACACTAATCTCAACCTCAAGCTCAGCTACTCTGTTCCTAGACTCATCTAGCAAAGACTCAAAGTCCATCGCCTTCTTTCCAGTCTCAGAAAGTAAGGCCTCAAGCTCTGCAACCCTTTCCTTAAACTCTCCTAGCAAAGACCTAAACTCTCTCGTCTCCTTGTTGGTCTTCCTAAGCACATCATCACAATTATCGACCAACTCCTCTAGCCTAGCAATCTCCTTACGCAAAGAGGTGGGATCGGTCAATACCTCATCCTTGGAGTCGGAATCGAACTGGCTTTGGCTTTGGGGTTTCTCTCGGCCGTGGCCTCTCTTTCGGCTGGTAAACCCCACTCCTCACAAAGGTCACTCTCCTCTGAAAGTTGTGTGTCTTCGGTGGAAACTTGGGAGGATCTGGAGTGGTGTCAAGCTTGTTTAGCAGGTGGTTGGGTTTGGGTGTGAAGGTGTTCTTGAGAATGGTTTTTGGTGGGTTTGTGGAAATGTTTGCGGTGGAGCTCTCAGGATCTCTCTCTCTCTCACCACTACTCTCACCAACCTTCTCAGAACCAAGACCACAACCATCAGCTCTCTTGAAACTGGCAATCAACATCTTGAGCTGAGGCTCACGACCAGACAACCAACCCAAACACTGTCTCAGCTCATCATTCTCATCTTGCAAGCGATTCACACACTGCTCTAACTCAACATTTTTCAAAGCAACGACATCACAAGCAGAACATGAATTCGCAATGGGAGATTTAAGTTGTGCTTCAAGTGAACTAATCATGGTGCGTGATTCAAGCAACTGGGCATGCAAAGCAGGACAAGAAGTACAAGCACCTAGCAAAGATGACCTAGACTTCAACTCAGCAAGCTCAACCCTAGCACCCTCTAGTTCATCCAAGCAAGTCATGTGTTTCTCCTTAAGCACAACCAAATCAGTAATATGCACATCACAGAATGAGCATTCTACCTCATCAGACACAAGAGGAGCATCCTTCAACACAGCAATCTCAGACCCAAGCTTAGCCGCTCTCTCCCTAGACTCGCAAAGCAAAGACTCAAACTCCATCGCCTTCTTTCCAGTCTCAGAAAGCAAGGTCTCAAGCTCAGCCACTTTATCCTTGGACTCTCCTAGCAAAGACCTAAACTCCCTCTTTTCCTTGTTGGTCTTTCTGAGCACATCATCGTGGTTATCGACCAACTGCTCTAGCCTAGCAATCTCCTGACGCAAAGAGGTGGGATCTGTCAATACCTCATCCTCGGAGTCGGAGTCGGAGTCGCCCTTGCTCTTCACGGAGTCGTGCGCCATGGTGCAGTAGTCGACGGCGGCGAAGGAGATGCCGTTGAAGTTGCGGTTCAAGCTCTTCTTCTCCTTGCGGTGGCCGCGGTCCTCATCTTCACTGCTTGAGCTTGACGACGTGTTGGTGGAGCTTGTGTCGATGTCGCTCGCATCAGCCACCATCGCTCGAGATCTGTGCTTCTTGTGTCCACCATGCTTGTTCTTGGACCTCTTCTCGTCCTTGTTCTTGTTCTTGGAGCGGTACTCGTCCTTGGGACGGTGCTTGTGGTCGTCTCGCGGGCGGTGCTTGCGGTTGTAGTCGTTCTTGATCTCCTCGGGGCACTCGGCGATGAAGTGGCCCATCTTCCCGCATCTGTAGCACGTACTCCCGGCACGCCTCGAACCCTTGCGGTTCTGGTACATCCGCTCGAACCTCCTCGTGAGCAACGCGAGATCCTCCTCGCTCAGCACCACATACTCTTCATCTGGAAGGGACACAGGAGAAGACAAAGAAAAGTGTCTAGGAGTGTTAGCATGTCCATATCTAGAGCAACCGACTAGAGCCAGACTATGGGGATCAGTCGGACTCTTAGCCTTGGCAAGCAACTGTCTGTCACCTCTGAAGACTTCAACTTCGAGAAAGGCTCATCAACAGAAAGAGTCTCATAGTTTGCCGACTCCATGATCGCCTCAACCTTGGCACCCCACACGGATCTATCAAGAGCTTGCAGGAGCTTGATAGCTCGGTCATGATCCGAGTATGGGAGCACGGTAATATTGGCTTTCATGTTGTTGACAATCGAAGTGAAACGCTGAAACAAAGCATCAACCGACTCTCCAGGCAAATGAGCGAAATTCTCATATTCTCTCCTGTACATCGAGAAAAGCCTAGCCTTGACATGGCTATCACCACTGTGGGCTACCTTGAGCTTCTGCCAGATCTGGCAAGCTAGGTCCTCGCCCAAAACACGCTCAAACTCCTCGGCAGACAAAGCACGGAACAAGTAGTCAACAGCTCGGGCATTCGCCTCAAATCTATCCTTTGCATCCTGGGCATCTAAGTTGGTGGGATTGACATAGTTTTCATCTTTCGTCACATCCCACAACAACTTTCCTTTGCCTCACAAGAAAGCGCCCATACGCGCAACCCAGTTCGGGTAGTTCTTCCCATCGAAGTGCGGAGGCCCGGAACCCCGATCTTGGTACGCCATCTTTGGATCTTAGACTGGTTAGAGTCGCAAAGACCCGTAACCGGCTCTGATACCATTTGAAGGACCGAAACGGTGACCAGAGAGGGGAGGAGTGAATGGGAGCCGATAAAAATTCTTTCTAATCGATCCGGCTATTCTCCCAAAACAACTCCGAAACCTCCGAGAGCAATCTTGCCAAGATCACGTAGCCACTGTCAAGCTACTGACAAGTAGGCTTGGTTCGAGGGACCCGGTGGCCGGTGGATCAAGTGCGGTTCACATGCTGGCAAGAACGAGCAAGGGGACGTGGTTCCGGTGCGAGGTAGCGGCTCACAACCGAAGCTCGTACGCGGACGAGAAGCCGGCGCAAGGTGGCGGCTAACATCCAAGTTTGCGCGCGGGGTTTGGTGATTTGGCCACAAAATCATCGGTGGACGGTTTCCCTTGGTTTGGGCCTCAAAACCAAGGACCGAGGACTCGACGAGGCGAACTTGGGCAGCTGGGCCGAGTGAGGCAGACAGGGGCGGTTTAACCGCCCCCGAGGGCCGGTTTAACCGCCCCCCTGGGCTGGCCCAAGAACGGCGTCGAGGAGCTTCGATCCGGAGGACACGCGGCATGACTGCAAGGCTTGCGTCGGAGGGAAGCTAGCTTGCAGTGGAAGGTGCCCGAGCCGAAAAATATCTGAAGATCAAATGTCAAATTTGCCCCTGAGGGGTATGTATCACTTAGGGGTAGTTTAGTCTTTAGAGCACCACCACTTGGACTACTAATAGGCCCCTTCAGGGCTGGTGGCTGCCATTTCTTTAGTTATCTCTTTAAGTTTTACTTTGAACTTGTTTTCCCCTTCATCCCCTCCACCTAGAACTACTTCGAATCATTCCTAGTTTGTATAGGTGAACTCATGGTTATGTGATTGAGTTTGTGCTGCTCATCTTTGTGCCATGATTTGATTTCCCGAGCTCCCTTTCCTTTTTCTATTTTCGTGGGTATTTTTGGAGCTATTTTTGGGGGATTTTCGTTCTTCTTCTTCTAGGGCGTTTTCTCTCGGATTTCTTTGGGGGATTCACGTATGAGTGCCTTGTGTCTCTTTTGCTGGTGATCCTTTGCCCCCAAACGCCGAGAATCGCTCTGGATTTGAGATTTTCGGGATGAACTCGAGGTCATGGTGTTCTTCGCGAGATCTGCGATTCCGGGAGTTGTACTGAGTTAGAGGCCGAGATCTTTTGGGAAAACACTCCACTGGAGGTCTAGATTATCTGACCAAAATCTCGCCTCAAGAGCTCAAGCGGTTTGGGAGATCCACTTTTGTTTTGACTTTTTCCCGAGCCACCCAGGCCCGGGCGGTTTAACCGCCCTCCCTGGCCGGTTTAACCGCCCCCCTCTGGGTGTGTTAGATCGAGCCGAGTTTCGGGTCGTTTTGGTGTTCGTTTCGATTGGTTCGTGTTCCGCTGCTCGTTTCTTGTTCCTAGGGTCAGTAGCTTGATAGTGGCTACGTGATCTTGGTAAGATTGCTCTCGGAGGTTTCGGAGTTGTTTTGGGAGAATAGCCGGATCGATTAGAAAGAATTTTTATCGGCTCCCATTCACTCCCCCCCTCTCTGGTCGCCGTTTCGGTCCTTCAAATCGTTCTTGCCTGCGAGATCTGCTTGGGTTAGAACTCGATTGGAACCTTTCGCTATTTGGTTGAGCCACGAAGTGGTTTTTTCGTTTAGTGTTCTTAATGATTGAGTGCATGCTTCTTATGAAGTTTACTTGATTGTTATGGTTCTTCATCATGAGTGTAGGATTTAATTTAGTAGTTGTTTTCATGCTTGCCTTAGGCTCCACCTTTAGATGGTGTGTTACCCCGCCTAGTTGAGACCTCCACTGTGCCTTGTATAACAAATAAGAGTGCTCAAGCCAAGCAACCTTCCTCAACTCAAGTGATCAACAAGGAGGAGTACTTCATTATGGTTGGCATCGAAGATCAAGATTTGGAATGAGTTACCACATGAGTATTAGAATAAGTTATATAGCAAAGAATTGAGTACAAACATGTTGGAATCTACCATGACCCCAATTACAGTTGCCATGTAGTGGAAGTAGGGAGTTGGTTAAGAATAGTTGAGTACCCTGGATCATTCCTTAGAAAGGAGATCACAGTAACTAGAAGTCAATACTCAGCTATAGGGACGAAGAAAAAGTACTCCTATTGGATCGCTAATCCCTTAAGATTTCAACTAAGTACTATATCATCCACACTACCTCGTAGCAATAACTGACCGAGCCACCTGATTCAGGATGAAGATATAGACCAAAGAGTCTACAACAAGTATACCATGAATTGACCCCAGAAGTGATACGAGGACTTGAAGTTGCATGAAGAATACAAGAAGTCAATTAGAAGTACCCTCTCTATGTTAGCCACGTCGCGGTGCTAAAGAATCACAGGTCCATAGTGGAGATAAGATTTGGAGTTCCATATCGACACCAAACGAACATAAATCCAATAGTGAAGACAGATTCTACAGGACGTTCTCTATTGGACTAAGCAAAAAGGAAACTCCAAGAACTACTGGACAAGATACATTAGACCTAGTCATTGGAACCTCCTAGCCTTTGGAAAAGGAAGTGAGCAAAAGATTACGAGCACTACTAAGGATCAACGCTCACTTAAACAAGAGTCGATCAAGATCAAACATCACTAACCGTTGAAAAGATGAAGGACTACAGAAGAGGCCACCTTTCCAGGATAGTTACAACACTTGAGTGCCATCAATAGGAACAAGGTAATGGTATTTGTCAAGAACTGTGATCGACACCAAGGACCGACAAATGCCCAATTATCCATGAGCAAGAGAGATAAACACCCTACGAGAGTTGGTTAAGATACGATGGCATTCACAAGTGTAAACGCCACCTATCCTGAGTCTGCTTAAGGATATGAGCAAGATGGAAGTAACCCCTCTATAGACTGGATCACCAAGAATTAGAGGGAACCGTGTAATGCATTTGGAATCGTAAGCTAAAGGGAAGTGTTGGATAATACAAACTCAGAGATGATAGGCTTTCCCCAATGTGTTAAACCAACAAATGGACTATTTAAGAAAGCATGAAGTTGGTATGGAATTGTGGACTCACAAATAAGGTTCAATGCAAGAGAAATAACCATAGAACTTGTGTAACCTCGATGAAGCATTGAAGACCCTACAAGGATAAGATAATGAATACCCGAAGTACCAGACCAAGAGACGAAGATGTGCATCCTACCTGGAGTTTATTAAGAGAGTATAAAGGGAACCTACCTAACCCTTGTAATGGAGTTATCCAGGGCATGCCATGAAGATGTGGCAAAGCTATCTCGTTGGAAGTCCCTGAGAAATATCTATGGATTATGAGGATAACCTATATCTTCAACATGTTCAAGACAGACATGGGATCAAGAAGACAGTTTTGGATCATATCGAAGAAACCTTAAAAAGGAAGAGCCGGAAATCTGGAGTCAATGACAACCCACGGAGTCCCGGATTGAAGATTCAGACACTACGTGGAACATGAACTGAATAGATACGCCAACCAATCTAGAATTAAGGTACAATCCGTAAGAAAACCTAGACGTTCACCCAGGTGTCGCCAAGAGGAATAAGAATAAGAGGATAAAGTTTTGGTGACTATCGGAAACGTTAAAGAGCCCACATAATGCTCGAGACAGGAGCTACCTAAGAAATGAAGCTATATTCGGGCAGATTGGAACCTCTAGCAATTGCTCACGCAGCCCTTGGAACCATTCTCAACCCAGGATAGGCTATCACCTTTGGATGGGGAGATAAGTTGTAAAAGGATTCAAGAGCGACCCTTGGACAGGAGGATGAGGATTACCACACAAGGATACTACAGCTAAGTGATCAGGTATATGGATTAAAAGACTCTCCACGATCCTTAGAGAAGCAAACTAAAGTGAAGCCAAAGATATCAACAATGTGCAGATGAAATGAAGAAGCGAAGGACCCTCACCACACCTGGTGCAGCTTTAATCTCGAGGACGAGATTCTTGTGAGGGGGGGAGATTGTAACATCCCGCAAATTTGCAGTCTGTTACTTGTATGAAAAAAAAATTGGGTTTTCAAAAATTTTTGATTGAATTGTTGTGAGCCATGAAATAAATTGCAACTTAAGGTAAATGCTCTCTCTAAATTCCTAGTAATTAAATTGTGCATAAAATATTTTTCACGACGATGCATGTGTGATTTGGATTTTATCCGGAATTGTTGAATTCCACTTGGATTTGTTTGAATTTGTTGAGTGTAGTTTATATTTGAAATTCCATTTCAAATATAAACTAAAACCTAACTATTTCCCCTAACTCTAACTTGGGCCTAAACCAGCCAACCTAAGTCTAACTTCAGCCCCTTAACTCCCTAACTCTAGCCGGCCTAGCCCCCTAACCCGCCTGGGCTATAACCCGCTAGCCACCCCCTTTACTCGGGCCGAACCAACCCAGCCGGCCCATCAACTACCTCGCAAGGTCAGCCCAGCTCGCGGCCCAACTTCTCTGGCCCGCTCAACCACCACTGCCTCTTCTCCTTTCACCGCCAAGTGGGGCCCGCGCGTCAGCCTCCCCTGTTCCTCTTCTTCCCCTTTCCACCTCGACGCCGCCGCTCCCTCTCTGCTTTTCCTGCGCCGCGAGCCAGCTCCTCCGCTCGGTTGCGACCAACCAATCCAGCTGCGCCACCTCGGCCGCCCCGCGTCACAGCGCCCTCCCCCTTTCCAGCGAGGCCGCCAGCGCTGCCCCGCGGGCGCGCGTTGGTAGCACGCTACCGCGCGTCGCCGCTCTGATTCCGCCGCGTGTCCCTCCGCGGGCACGGACGCCGATGAAGACCGCCAGCTCCACAGGACCCGTGGTTGCCCTAATCCTAGCGCCCCTCCTTTATAACCCGTAGCGGCTCTTCCCTCTCCCAGGCCGCGCCGCCACCCTTGGGGATTTTCTCCCCTGCTCCTTTCCCAAGCCGCCGCCGCCAAGACTGAAGAAGAGCACTGCCGACGACGCATCGCCAACTGCGCCAAGCCACCGCCGTCTTCAACGACCACGAGCAAGAGGACCAGGGCGTCGACTTCGAGCCGGAGCCGCCCGACGCCGTGGAACTCCGGAGCGCCGCCGCCGTGACTTCCAGGAGCAAGAAGCCCGACGCCGCCAAGGACGCCGTCCCTGCTCTACTTCCATGTCGCTGCTCGTCGTCCTCTACACGACGTCCTCTTCTCCAAGCCGAGCCAGCCCCTTCCTCAAGCCCAGGGTGAGCCAGTCGCCGCCGCTCCCCTCTTCCCCTTTGCTGTCCGGCGCTCGACGCCGACGAACCGACCGTAGATAGCTAAACCTCCCAAGCTTGGCCCTTTTTCTATGCCTGTGGGTTGGTCTTCGTGCCAACCCTCTTCTTGTGCAGGAACCTCGCGACGCCGTCCCCTAACCCGAGCCTAAACCCTCCCTGTCCAGTGAACGTCCCCTTTGGGGCATTTCACCGAGCACTCTCCGTGCACCCCTGTGCCCACCTTTTTCTCGCCGTGGCTAACCCTAGGAGCCAAAGCCCGAGCTTTTTCACCCTGGAACGCCACCGCGACATCGTTTGGCACCGATCCGTGCCCTTGTCGCCGGATTTGGTCATGGTTGAGTCGCCGCCGCGCGCGCTCTCCGCCGCGAGGCCGTGCGCCGTGGACGCCCCGTCGCCACCGCCACGCGTCACGCCCAGGCGTGCCCGCATGTGGGGCCGCGCGGACCTCGCCGCACCGGATCCGCCGATGCCACACGGGATCCCGTACGCCTGGTCCTCGTGGACCACAGGCACGGTCCGCGGTGGACTGAGTCCACCCGGCCGATCGCCCTTGCGTCGCCATGTGGCAGCCTCCCGCGTTCAAGCCACACAGACGACCACGCCAGCCGCAGCCGCACCGGATCTTTTGCGCCGCCTGCGTCAGCGATGACGTCATCGTGGCTGCCCCTTTTGCAACCGGCCCCTGTCTTTTTGCAGTTAAGCCCTCGTGCTTTCTCTAATTGCAGATCCATCCTTCCACCGCTGGCCCTTTTCTGAAAAGCCCCTTGGCCAGGTTATTTACAATTTGGCCCTTGTAATTTCACTGTTAAACCCCTGGGTTTCCTTTTAATTGCGTAAAAGCTCTTCGGCTGACACGTGGGACCCACTATGTTTGACTGTTCACCTGGTCAACGTTGACCGGTCAACGCTGACGTCATCCGGGCCCATGATGACGTCAGCACAGGCCGGCCCCACAGCACTTTTGCAGTTAGGCCCCTGAACTTTTCTGAAATTACAATTAAGTCCCTGACAATTTACAAACAGGTCCCTGGACTTTTACAAATAGGTCCTTCCACTTCTGTCTTTTTACAGAAAGGTCCCTAGCTGCCCCTTTTACCTTTTAAACCCCTGGTTCTTTTACACCAAGGCCCCTAACCTTTCCCATATTCGCAACCAGGCCCTTCCACCTTGGCAATCTTGCAAGAAACCCCCTTCAGTTTTAAGAAAAGAGTTTATTCTTTAATAAATTCTTTTTCTTAGTATCTATAAAGGGATAAACCTTGGAAAATCCATATCTTTTCCGTCTTAGCTCCGATCGACGTAAAACCAGTTGCGTTAGGTTCCTAAAATCGAGCCCGTCGTTCCAGACCTAGCCAAGTGGCGTCCGTGTATTCGTCACACGACCGCCACGTGGCTAACTCGTTAGTGACCCATCAGACAGTGGCACCACTTGTGGGACCCACTGACTGATAGCCCGGACACACCTGACCGATGGGGCCCGCATGTTGACATGTGGTACTGATAGAGCTGAAGTGCCCGATCTTTCGGTGAGTGGAGGATAATTTTGATTTGGTGGAAGTCGACCCTCACGATCCGACTACGACGAGCGAACCCGAAGCGCCAATGCAATCGCTGAACCAACTCCCTGTGGTTACCGACCCTGTTGCAATCAAGATCAGAACTTCCTGTACGCAATCAAAGAACGAACAAGAAAAAGAAGGCGAGCAATCTTAATATCACTCGAAGGTGGAGTTCTGAATCACACGAGGACAGCACGTATTTGTGCGTGTTCGGTGTAGCTAAAGCTAGATGTAAAACAAAACTCGAGGATGCTAATGATGGCTATAGGGTTTAATAGCACGGCCACAAGGGAGTTGGGGTCGTGCTACAACCCTAGGACGCGTCCCTAATGGACCCAACTCGATACACGGTCCATTGGGCCAAAATAAGGTGGCGCAGCACCTTGGACAGAAAAACAGTCCGAATCAAAATGACGATTTCGGCCGCCTCGGTGAAGATATGAAGGTGAGTCTGGATCCATCTGAAAGTAGACTTGATAAGCTTTCCATCAAGTACTTGATCGCCCAAAACGGAGTCCGGATGAAGTCGTGGCGGCCGTCACAAGTTGACGTTTGTGCGCAGTCCGAATCCAGCCACATATCCTTCATTCTTTAGCACCATGACGTAGTTCAACTCTCTTGCACGAGCCCGAGTGATCGGCCCTGAAGGTGGTGCTTGGGGTGAAGTTGCTGCTGGTGTAGATGTACTGGTGATGTCCTCATCATCCTCCCCTTCTTGAACTGAAGTCGTCCTCGACGGCAACTCCTCATCCTCGCCCGCATATGGTTTCAAATCTGCAACATTAAAACTAGTGGAAACACCAAACTCCACAGGCAGGTCAAGGACATAAGCATTATCATTAATCTTGGTTAGCACTTTAAAAGGACCAGCAGCACGAGGCATTAATTTAGAACGACGCAAAGTAGGAAAACGATCCTTCCTCAAATGCAACCAAACCATATCACCGGGTTCAAAAGTAACATGTTTTCTTCCTTTACTACCAGCAACTTGATACTTAGCATTAGTAGCAGCAATGGTTTGTTGTGTTTGTTCATGTAGGTTAATCATATGATCAACATGTTCAACGGCATCAATATGTGGGGCGTCCACAGCATCAAGCGAAAATAAATCAATAGGCGCCCGAGGAATATAACCATAAACAATCTGAAAAGGGCACATCTTTGTAGAAGAATGTGTTGCATGATTATAAGCAAACTCAACATGAGGTAAACAATCTTCCCAACGGTTCAGATTTTTATCCAAAACAGCCCTAAGCATGGTTGACAAAGTTCTATTGACCACTTCAGTTTGTCCATCAGTTTGTGGGTGACAAGTTGTGCTAAACAGCAATTTAGTGCCTAATTTGTTCCAAAGAGATCTCCAAAAGTGACTTAGAAACTTAGCATCACGATCAGACACAATTGTTTTAGGAACACCATGTAAACGAATAATCTCCCTAAAGAACAATTCAGCAACATTACTAGCATCATCAGTTTTATGACAAGGAATGAAATGAGCCATTTTAGAGAATCTATCAACAACCACAAAAATGCTATCCCTCCCCTTCTTAGTTCTAGGCATTCCCAAAACAAAGTCCATAGAAATATCAAGCCAAGGTAAAGTAGGGACAGGCAAAGGCATATACAAACCATGGTTGTTCAAACGTGACTTAGCCTTTTGACATGTAGTGCATCGTGCAACCAAGCGCTCAACATCAGGACGCATCCGAGGCCAAAAGAAGTGGGTGGCCAGCACCTCAAGCGTTTTGTAAACGCCAAAATGTCCCATTAGTCCGCCTCCATGAGCTTCCTGTAACAACAAAAGACGAACCGAGCTAGCTGGAATACACAGCTTGTTAGCGCGAAACAGGAACCCATCCTGCATGTGAAATTTCCCCCATGGTTTACCAGTCATACAATGTTTATAAGCATCTTTAAAATCATTATCATCGACATATTGATCCTTCATAGTGTGTAAACCAAAAATTTTAAAATCCAATTGTGACAGCATATTATATCGGCGAGACAAAGCATCAGCAATCACATTGTCCTTCCCGTTCTTGTGTTTAATGATGTAAGGAAAAGACTCAATGAATTCTACCCAATTAGCATGACGACGGTTCAGATTAGTTTGGGTACGAATATGTTTTAAAGCCTCATGATCAGAATAGATTATAAACTCACGATGCCAGAGATAGTGCTGCCACGTTTGCAAAGTACGCACTAAAGCATAAAGTTCTTTATCATAAGTAGAATATTTCAAACTAGCACCACTTAATTTTTCACTGAAATAAGCAACCGGTTTTCCTTCTTGTAACAAAACAGCACCTAACCCAATACCACTGGCATCACATTCGAGCTCAAATATTTTACCAAAATCAGGCAATTGCAAAAGAGGAGCATGTGTTAACTTATCTTTCAATGTAGTGAAGGCGAGCTCCTGGGAATCAGTCCAAGTAAAAGGCACACCTTTCTTTGTAAGCTCATGTAGAGGTGCTGCAATAGAGCTAAAATCTCGTACGAATCGACGGTAGAAACCTGCAAGCCCAAGAAAACTCCGAATCTGCGTAACCGTCGTCGGTGTAGGCCATTCCCGAATTGCATCAATCTTGCTGCTATCCACCTCAATACCCTGTGGAGTAACATCATCACCAAGAAACGAAACACATTGTGTGGAGAAGATGCATTTTTCCATGTTAGCAAACAAGTGAGCTGCACGCAACGCATTAAAAACAGCACGCAAATGTTCGAAATGCTCTTCCATAGACTTGCTGTAAATCAAGATATCATCAAAATATACAACAACAAACAAACCTATGAAAGGCCTGAGGACTTCATTCATCAAACGCATAAAAGTGCTGGGAGCATTAGTCAAACCAAACGGCATAACCAACCATTCATATAAACCAAATTTAGTTTTAAAAGCCGTTTTCCATTCATCGCCCAATTTCATTCGAATCTGATGGTAACCACTACGCAAATCAATCTTAGTAAAAATAATGGCACCACTAAGCTCATCTAGCATATCATCAAGGCGTGGTATAGGATATCGATAACGAATAGTGATGTTATTAATAGCACGACAATCTACACACATACGCCACGTTCCATCCTTCTTTGGAACAAGTAACACTGGAACGGAGCAAGGACTAAGAGACTCACGAATGTACCCTTTGTCAAGCAACGCCTGGACCTGGCGCTGAATCTCTTTCGTCTCGTCGGGATTTGTGCGGTACGGGGCGCGATTCGGAAGCTGTGCGCCGGGAATGAAGTCGATCTGGTGCTCAATGCCACGAAGTGGAGGTAGTCCCGATGGTAAATCTTTGGGAAAAACATCAGCGTACTCCTGCAAAATGTTAGCAACCGCAGGGGGAATATCCAAAGATGGTAGATCATCAAGTGAAACGAGCACACTAGAACATACAAGTGCATAACAAGGTAGCTCATCAACACAAAGATCAACAAAATCAGCACGTGTAGCAAATAAAACAGGCGCATTCAACTTGATTTCAGAAGGTGATGGTACAAGTTGTTTAGCATTTTTAGCGGCTCGAGCAAGGTCATCTTTAACAATTTGTTCAGGTGTCATGGGATGTATAATTATTTTCTAACCTTTAAACATGAGAGAATAATGATTCGAACGACCATGATGCAAGCTATCAGTATCATATTGCCAAGGTCTACCAAGTAACAAAGAACATGCCTCCATAGGAATAACATCACAATCAACAAAATCAGAATAGGCACCTATGGAGAACGGAACACGTACCGACTGTGTTACTTTAATCTTTCCACCATCATTAAGCCACTGAATATGATAGGGATGCGGATGCTTATGGGTGGGTAAGGACAACTTCTCTACCAGCGCTGTACTCGCCAAGTTGTTGCAGCTACCACTGTCAATGATGATGCGAATCGACCGCTCCTGCACAACACCCTTTGTATGGAAAAGAGTGTGTCGCTGATTTTTCTCTGGCGGAGCGACCTGTGTACTAAGAACACGCTGCACAACAAGACTTTCATACCTATCTGCGTCACTAGGAGTAGCATGGACCGCCTCATTATCTGCATGGTTAGTGGCAATCATAGTATGGTGAGGTTCATCGGAATCACTAGCAGAAGAGTACTCACCATCGTCACGTATGATCAAAGCACGGGTGTTGGGACAGTCCCGAATCATGTGCCCAAAGCCTTGGCAACGAAAACACCGAACATCTCGTGTACGTCCCGAGGAAGAAGTTGCGCCTGGTGTAGGTTTCGTCGAAGGTGCTGCAAGTTTCGTCGTCTTCTCACGCGGCCTAGTGCTAGGTGTAGAAGGTGCTGGAGTGGAAGGTGTAGAGCTGGACGACGGGCTTCTTCCTGCAAAAGGGTTAGTATATGTCTTCGAACGGCATCCCTGCACTTCACGTTCAGCTTTGCAAGCATATTCAAATAACGTGGTCATATCATTATACTCCTTATAATCAAGTATATCCTGAATTTCCCTGTTCAATCCACCACGAAATCGTGCCATGGCAGCATCATCCTGTTCAAATAAACCACAACGAATCATACCCTTTTGTAACTCTTGGTAATACTCCTCAACGGATCGTTGGCCTTGCTGGAATCGCTGCATGGTGTTAAGCAAATCTCGGGCATAATAAGAAGGAACAAAACGATGTCGCATAGCGGCTTTTAATTGAGCCCAAGTAGATGGAACAGCAGTGGGATGTTTGAGTTTATATTCACACCATCAAATTAAAGCAAACTCAGTAAATTCACTAATAGCAGCCTTAACTTGAGACGTAGCAGGGATATCATGACATGAAAATTTTTGTTCTACCTCTAACTCCCAATCAAGATATGCAGCAGGATCATACTTACCATTAAAAGTAGGAATCTTAAATTTAATCTTCGCAAATGAATCATTAACCGGATTACGTACCACACAGCGGGCACGAGGTTGACGGTCTCCATCCTCATATTCCGTGTCACTACCATAGCCCTTCTGCAAGTCCGTGAGCGTCGCGTTCATCGTCGTGAGCGTCGTGTTCATCGCATCAAGCCGGGCCGTCAAGGCGTCAAATGTACACTTGGCAGCTGTCTGAGCAAGGTCCTGCTGGTCGAGACGCTCATTGGATGAAGAGAGCGCGGAATCAACCTTCTCGTGCAGCGTCTTTATGTCGTCTTTAAGTCCATCAAGATCTGCTCGCATGCCTTGCAGCTTGGAGTCCATCTTGTCGTCGTCTCCTGACATGGTTAGCGCAAACACAAGAAAAACAGATCCTACGACAACAAAGGTGTGGGTGGAAAGCTCACAAAGATGCTGCGATCAAGTTCTTATCCGTTCTTACCAAGCAACAGGGGCGATCGCAGACAACAAGTGACACCTGTGAAAGATTGGAGCAGCGATTGCCTGGAGAAACAAAAGTCTGCTCGTCGTAGGAAAATGTGTAGTTCTGGGTAGGCTGCACTCAAGTCAAGGATTAGCACAATCAAACAATAAATGCAAAGCTGAATAATAGTGCTAAACACGTAACAAAGCTGCTGGTAACAAGTGCCACCCGCGATGGATCAAGGGAAGGCAACAAGGAAGTGGGCTGCAGAAACGGAAAATCTCTCGGGCCACGTTACGCTGTGTAAACGGCATTTTTTGGCCTCGAAACTGGCTTCACCTGGCACTACGCCGGGTGCCCTGTATAGGAAATTTCGTAAGCTTTCCGGGAAAAAAAAGAACGCTGAAATCGGAGATCCGAGCGAAAAGTTATGGCCGTTACAAAACGGGTGTTCGTAACGACACAAAACTGCCAAACGAAAAACCGAACTTTCCAAAAACGAACTGCTCTTTCCTTTTTATTTTTAATTCTTTCCTTTGTCTTTCTTCTCAGAACTTTCCTTTTTTTTCCTTTTTTTTTCTTTCCTTTCTTTTTTTTTCTTTCCTCAAACAGAAACACGAAACCGAGTAGGGTTCGGTTGGATCGGCGGCGCGTGGAGTGCGGCTTGGGGAAGGAACGAAACCGAGTAGGGTTCGGTTGGAGGGGGTAACGGTGCTGGTGATGATAATTGCGGTGGCGGTGGTGCTGGTGGCGAGGTAGGACAGCGTCGGCGGCGGCGGCGGCGGTGGAGATGGAAAGCGGCGGAAGCACAAGGTGACCAGCAACAAATTAACGCGAAGCACACAAATTCAACAACGCAAATTATTGAAAGAAAGTGCAAGGCGAAGAAAGGTTTTGGGACAATGGTCTAACCTGAATTTTTTTTTGGGTTTTTGTGGACTGTAGGTAATGGAACAACACTCGATAAAAACTCACCGATCAACCTGGAAAGCTGATACCACTTGATAGAGCTGAAGTGCCCGATCTTTCGGTGAGTGGAGGATAATTTTGATTTGGTGGAAGTCGACCCTCACGATCCGACTACGACGAGCGAACCCGAAGCGCCAATGCAATCGCTGAACCAACTCCCTGTGGTTACCGACCCTGTTGCAATCAAGATCAGAACTTCCTGTACGCAATCAAAGAACGAACAAGAAAAAGAAGGCGAGCAATCTTAATATCACTCGAAGGTGGAGTTCTGAATCACACGAGGACAGCACGTATTTGTGCGTGTTCGGTGTAGCTAAAGCTAGATGTAAAACAAAACTCGAGGATGCTAATGACCGCTATAGGGTTTAATAGCACGGCCACAAGGGAGTTGGGGTCGTGCTACAACCCTAGGACGCGTCCCTAATGGACCCAACTCGATACACGGCCCATTGGGCCAAAATAAGGTGGCGCAACACCTTGGACAGAAAAACAGTCCGAATCAAAATGACGATTGCGGCCGCCTCGGTGAAGATATGAAGGTGAGTCCGGATCCATCTGAAAGTAGACTTGATAAGCTTTCCATCAAGTACTTGATCGCCCAAAACGGAGTCCGGATAAAGTCGTGGCGGCCGTCACAAGTTGACGTTCGTGCGCAGTCCGAATCCAGCCACATATCCTTCATTCTTTAGCACCATGACGTAGTTCAACTCTCTTGCACGAGCCTGAGTGATCGGCCCTGAAGGTGGTGCTTGGGGTGAAGTTGCTGCTGGTGTAGATGTACCGTTGATGTCCTCATCAGGTACCCGATAGCCGCTAACCCGTCACCCTAGACCCGTCGACCGTAGTTTGACCCGTTGACCAAGGACGTAACCCTCTGACTGTTGACTTAGTCGACTTTGACCAAGTCAATGATGACATCACCAGAGCCCGTGATGATGTCATCAACCCAGACCTTTGCCTCCGCCTGCTCGACTCGCGGTTTAACCCCGAGCCGATGACTGACACCTCCGAGCTGCTAACTTGTGATCTAACTTTTATTCCTTTTTCCGGAATGATTTATAAATCCCGAAAATGGATTTAAACTTCAGAAAATCATAATAAATCAACCGTAGCTTAGAAAAATATGAAACCAGTTTCAGTATTTTTCTAAAATCATGACGAACACGATAGAATAGTGTTTGCTGTTATTTGGCTTTCTGTTGGTTCTCGTTTGGAGTTTATTTGTAAGTAGTTGCCGTTGTTTATTTATTTATCCGTATAATAGGATCCTCGGAGGACCCGGACTACTTCGACTACCTCAACGACGTCGACTACGCTGAAGTGAAGAGATAAAGAACCATGCTCCAGGTTCACGCCCATCCTGACTCTTTGACCTATTAGGCATTGCTGAGTAGAATGCTAGCGCTTTGCTTATATGATGATGATGATTGAGCCATGCATAGCCTATTTATATATCCTGATTCCTTGTTTACCTACTACTATATATATGAATGCTATGCTGCTGCTTGCATGTGTATGGGATATTGTGGAATAGGATTCTTGGCGTGAGTGGGGATAAAACCGGCAGGAGAAGGTGTTTTTGGGAAACTTGGCGGGGGTGAGCATATTTTAACAACTCGGTCTTTGACCGAGGTGCCGGGAGGCCCCTGCTCTCGAGGGGGTCCCACACCGTACTTGTGGCGGGTACATGGATGGATAGGAGCATAGGAGTTGGCGGTGGTACCTATGATGGGTACTGCGACTTGCCTTCTTCTTCGGAGGATACGCCTTTGGGACGATGACGCTCACCCCGGTCTGAAACCGAGTGGGGTAACTTTATTTGGGCCCCACGTACTTACCGCTTACCCATATGAACGGGTTCCAGCCTTCCTATCTAGCGCGATGCCTGCACTGCGAGAAGATCAGGTGGATGGTATACGGGAACGGGAGAGACCGTTTCCCCGAAGGACTATGGCCCCGTCTGGCCCTACGAGGGAGAGTTCGACACAGCTTCCGAAGCATTGGATTGCGAGCCGATGGATCGAGACAGGAAGGGCAGGCGGGCATCGTTGCGGTTAGGGTCTGTGCTGTGGGTTGTGTCTCAAGGCGGTTGATCACCGTCTGCAGCCCGAGTGGGTCCAGTTGTACAAGCTCTGCAGAGTCTAGAATCTATACGTATAGCCGCGTCCTCGGTATGGACATTGCCCATTTTCCCTGTTACCTCTCATATTTTGGAATCTTCTACCTCCCCTTATTTCTAGCCAGATTTGAGAGTGATTAAGGTTCGCAGCTACGGACGTGGAGAAGGGATGTTTGCTCCCTTTCCTTTCAGGATCCGGTCGTAGTTGGTGAGGTGCGAGGGGAGGGAGCTCTCGCATCGACTTAGACGAGTGTGAAGAAGGTGAAGTGATGTGAGGTGGGATTTTGGGATGGATTGTGGAGATGATACCTTGATTATATCGCTGCTATTGCATAGGAAACCCAGCTTTATCTTGAATTACTTTTATCCCTTTAGATGTTAGGCCACTTAAAGCTTGCATACAGATGGTGACGTGAACCTATCCCATTCCTTGGGGATAGTTTGTGAGCATGCAGGTTTGGACGCGTGGAAACAGGGTTGAGTGCTTCGCTCGAGTTGCCTGTGGTGTTGATCGAAGAAGAAGACTTGAAGCCTAACTACCGCTACGCATGATTTCCGCTTGTCGCTTGGCCCGACGGGCTTGTACTTTATTCGTATTTCCATAATGGTATGGATGTAAATCTCTTCTATGTAATCTAAATTCGTTGTATGGATATGATATTATGCTGAGATGAGTTCTGTACGTGATAGCTACTGATCCAGGGACTATCACAAGGGTGCAGAGATTCGGATTTTCGATTTTGAAAATCCGGGTCGTCACAGTTGGTATCAAAGCCATACTTGACCGTAGCACGCTACCTTAAACTGGGGTCGTTAGCTTTAGAACATTCTAAACGCTCTATTTTATATATACCCCCTTGATCTATTTGGAAAATACCTCCCTTGCCTTGAAAATCTTCTACCTTACCTACGTCGATGCAAATTCTCTCGCAAACTGAACAAGTTGAAGCAGAAGTTGCCAAGTACGTGGATGAGAAGATCATAACCCCTCAAAGTAGGGTCCACCCTATTTGGTTGAGCCACGAAGTAGTTTTTCGTTTAGTGTTCTCGTTGATTGAGTGCATGCTTCTTATGAAGTTTACTTGATTGTTAAGGTTCTTCATCATGAGTGTAGGATTTGATTTAGTAGTTGTTTTCATGCTTGCTTAGCCTCCACCTTTAGATTGTGTGTCATCCCACTTAGATGAGACCTCCACTATGCCTTACATAGCAGATATGAGTGCTCAAGCCAGTCAACCATCCTCAACTCAAGTGATCAACAAAGAGAGGTACTTCATGTACAGTTGGCACCGAAGATCAAGATTTTTGGAATAAGGTTACCACGTGAGTATTGGAATAAGTTACCTAGCACGGAGTCGAGTGCCAAGATATTGAGCTCTTCCATGACCTCAGTTGCAAGTGCCACGTGGTGAAAGCATAGAATTGGTTAAGAACAGTTGAGTACTCTAGATCATTCCATATAAAGGAGATCAGAGTAATTTGGAAGTCAATATTCAACTTTATGGACGAAGAAAAAGGTACTCCTATTGGATCGCTAATCCCTTAAGATTTCAGCTGAGACTACGACTTTCACCCTACACCCTGGCAATGAACAACAATGGAGCCACCAGATTCAAGATGAAGATATGGACTAAAGCATCTCCGACAAGTAGACTATGAACCGACCTCAGAAGTGATACGAGGACTTCAAGTTGCGTGAAGAATACAAGAAGTCAATTAGAAGTACCCTCCCTAGGTGCTAAAGAATCACCAGGTCCATAGTGGAGATAAGATTTGGAGTTCCGTATCGACACCACACGAATATAAATCCAATAGTGAAGACAGATTCTACAGGACGTTCTCTATTGGACTAAGCAAAAAGGAAACTCCAAGAACTACTGGACAAGATACATTAGACCTAGTCATTGGAACCTCCTAGCCTTTGGAAAAGGAAGTGAGCAAAGGAGTACGAGCACTACTATGGATCACCGCTCACTTAAACAAGAGTCGATCAAGATCAAACATCACTAACCATTGAAGAGATGAAGGACTACAGAAGAGGCCACCTTTCCAGGATAGTTACAACACTTGAGTGCCATCAATAGGAACAAGGTAATGGTATTTGTCAAGAACTGTGATCGACACCAAGGACCGACAAATGCCCAATTATCCATGAGCAAGAGAGATAAACACCCTACGAGAGTTGGTTAAGATACGATGGCATTCACAAGTGTAAACGCCACCTATCCTGAGTCTGCTTAAGGATATGAGCAAGATGGAAGTAACCCCTCTATAGACTGGATCACCAAGAATTGGAGGGAACCGTGTAATGCATTTGGAATCGTAAGCTAAAGGGAAGTGTTGGATAATACAAACTCAGAGATGATAGGCTTTCCCCAATGTGTTAAACCAACAAATGGACTATTTAAGAAAGCATGAAGTTGGTATGGAATTGTGGACTCACAAATAAGGTTCAATGCAAGAGAAATAACCATAGAACTTGTTTAACCTCGATGAAGCATTGAAGACCCTACAAGGATAAGATAATGAATACCCGAAGTACCAGACCAAGAGAAGAAGATGTGTATCCTACCTGGAGTTTATTAAGAGAGTATAAAGGGAACCTACCTAACCCTTGTAATGGAGTTATCCAGGGCATGCCATGAAGATGTGGCAAAGCTATCTCGTTGGAAGTCCCTAAGAAATATCTATGGATTATGAGGATAACCTATATCTTCAACATGTTCAAGACAGACATGGGATCAAGAAGACAGTTTTGGATCATATCAAAGAAACCTTAAAAAGGAAGAGCCGGAAATCTGGAGTCAATGACAACCCACGGAGTCCCGGATTGAAGATACAGACACTACATGGAACATGAACTGAATAGATACGCCAACCAATCTAGAATGAAGGTACAATCCGTAAGAAAACCCAGACGTTCACCCAGGTGTCGCCAAGAGGAATAAGAATAAGAGGGATAAAGTTTTGGTGACTATCGAGAACGTTAAAGAGCCCACATAATGCTCGAGACAGGAGCTACCTAAGAAATGAAGCTATATTCGGGCAGATTGGAACCTCTAGCAATTGCTCACGCGGCCCTTGGAACCATTCTCAACCCAGGATAGGCTATCACCTTTGGATGGGGAGATAAGTTGTAAAAGGATTCAAGAGCGACCCTTGGACAGGAGGATGAGGATTACCACACAAGGATACTATAGCTAAGTGATCAGGTATATGGATTAAAAGACTCTCCACGATCCTTAGAGAAGCAAACTAAAGTGAAGCCAAAGATATCAACAATGTGCAGATGAAATGAAGAAGCGAAGGACCCTCACCACACCTGGTGCAGCTTTAATCTCGAGGACGAGATTCTTGTGAGGGGGGAGATTGTAACATCCCGCAAATTTGCAGTCTGTTACTTGTATGAAAAAAAATTGGGTTTTCAAAAATTTTTGATTGAATTGTTGTGAGCCATGAAATAAATTGCAACTTAAGGTAAATGCTCTCTCTAAACTCCTAGTAATTAAATTGTGCATAAAATATTTTTCACGACGATGCATGTGTGATTTGGATTTTATCCGGAATTGTTGAATTCCACTTGGATTTGTTTGAATTTGTTGAGTGTAGTTTATATTTGAAATTCCATTTCAAATATAAACTAAAACCTAACTATTTCCCCTAACTCTAACTTGGGCCTAAACCAGCCAACCTAAGTCTAACTTCAGCCCCTTAACTCCCTAACTCTAGCCGGCCCAGCCCCCTAACCCGCCTGGGCTATAACCCGCTAGCCACCCCCTTTACTCGGGCCGAACCAACCCAGCCGGCCCATCAACTACCTCGCAAGGTCAGCCCAGCTCGCGGCCCAACTTCTCTGGCCCGCTCAACCACCACTGCCTCTTCTCCTTTCACCGCCAAGTGGGCCCCGCGCGTCAGCCTCCCCTGTTCCTCTTCTTCCCCTTTCCACCTTCGACTACCTCAACGACGTCGACTACGCTGAAGTGAAGAGATAAAGAACCATGCTCCAGGTTCATGCCCATCCTGACTCTTTGACCTATTAGGCATTGCTGAGTAGAATGCTAGCGCTTTGCTTATATGATGATGATGATTGAGCCATGCATAGCCTATTTATATATCCTGATTCCTTGTTTACCTACTACTATATATATGAATGCTATGCTGCTGCTTGCATGTGTATGGGATATTGTGGAATAGGATTCTTGGCGTGAGTGGGGATAAAACCGGCAGGAGAAGGTGTTTTTGGGAAACTTGGCGGGGGTGAGCATATTTTAACAACTCGGTCTTTGACCGAGGTGCCGGGAGGCCCCTGCTCTCGAGGGGGTCCCACACCGTACTTGTGGCGGGTACATGGATGGATAGGAGCATAGGAGTTGGCGGTGGTACCTATGATGGGTACTGCGACTTGCGTTCTTCTTCGGAGGATACGCCTTTGGGACGATGACGCTCACCCCGGTCTGAAACCGAGTGGGGTAACTTTATTTGGGCCCCACGTACTTACCGCTTACCCATATGAACGGGTTCCAGCCTTCCTATCTATCGCGATGCCTGCACTGCGAGAAGATCAGGTGGATGGTGTACGGGAACGGGAGAGACCGTTTCCCCGAAGGACTATGGCCCCGTCTGGACCTACGAGGGAGAGTTCGACACAGCTTTCGAAGCATTGGATTGCGAGCCGATGCATCGAGACAGGAAGGGCAGGCGGGCATCGTTGCGGTTAGGGTCTGTGTTGTGGGTTGTGTCTCAAGGCGGTTGATCACCTTCTGCAGCCCGAGTGGGTCCAGTTGTACAAGCTCTGCAGAGTCTAGAATCTATACGTATAGCCGCGTCCTCGGTATGGACATTGCCCATTTTCCCTATTACCTCTCATATTTTGGGATCTTCTACCTCCCCTTATTTCTAGCCAGATTTGAGAGTGATTAAGGTTCGCAGCTACGGACGGGGAGAAGGGAAGTTTGCTCCCTTTCCTTTCAGGATCCGGTCGTAGTTGGTGAGGTGCGAGGGGAGGGAGCTCTCGCATCGACTTAGACGAGTGTGAAGAAGGTGAAGTGATGTGAGGTGGGATTTTGGGATGGTTTGTGGAGATGATACCTTGATTATATCGCTGCTATTGCATAGGAAACCCAGCTTTATCTTGAATTACTTTTATCCCTTTAGATGTTAGGCCACTTAAAGCTTGCATACAGATGGTGACGTGAACCTATCCCATTCCTTGGGGATAGTTTGTGAGCATGCAGGTTTGGACGCGTGGAAACAGGGTTGAGTGCTTCCCTCGAGTTGCCTGTGGTGTTGATCGAAGAAGAAGACTTGACGCCTAACTACCGCTATGCATGATTTCCACTTTGTCGCTTGGCCCGACGGGCTTGTACTTTATTCGTATTTCCATAATGGTATGGATGTAAATCTCTTCTATGTAATCTAAATTCATTGTATGGATATGATATTAAGCTGAGATGAGTTCTGTACGTGATAGCTACTGATCCAGGAACTATCACAAGGGTGCAGAGATTCGGATTTTCGATTTTGAAAATCCGGGTCGTCACACCATCTTTGGATCTTAGACTGGTTAGAGTCGCAAAGACCCGTAACCGGCTCTGATACCAATTGAAGGACCGAAACGGCGACCAGAGAGGGGGGGGGGAGTGAATGGGAGCCGATAAAAATTCTTTCCAACCGATCCGGCTATTTTCCCAAACCAACTCCGAAACCTCCGAGAGCGATCTTGCCAATATCACGTAGCCACTGTCAAGCTATTGACCCTAGGAACAAGAAATACGCAGCGGAACTCGAATCGATCGAAACGAACGCAAAACGGCCCGAAACAAGACTCGATCCAACACACCCTAGGGGGGGGGGCGGTTAAACCGGGTCAGGGGGGCCGTTAAACCGCCCTGGCCTGGGAAGCTCGGGAAAAAGTCAAACCAAAAGTGGATCTCCCAAACCGCTTGAGCTCTTGAGGCGAGATTTTGGTCAGATGATCTAGACCTCCAGTGGAGTGTTTTCCCAAAAGATCTCAGCCTCTAACTCAGTACAACTCCCGGAATCTCAGATCTCGTGATGAACACCATGACCTCGAGTTCATCCCCAAAATCTCAAATCCAAAGCGATTCTCGGCGTTTGGGGGCAAAGGATCACCAGCAAAAGAGGCACAAGGCACTCATACGTGAATCCCCCAAATAAATCCGAGAGAAAACGTCCTAGAAAGAGAAGAACGAAAATCCCCCAAAAATAGCTCCGAAAATACCCACGAAAATAGAAAAAGAAAAGAGAGCTCGGGAAATCAAATCATGGCACAAAGATGAGCAGCACAAACTCCATCACATAACCATGAATTCACCTATACAAACTAGGAAAGATTCGAAGTAGTTCTAGGTGGAGGGGATGAAGGGGAAAACTAGTTCAAAGGAAAAAACTAAAGAGATAACTAAAGGATAACCAAAGAGATAGCAGCCACCAGCCCTGGAAGGGGCTATTAGTAGTCCAAGTGGTGGTGCTCTAAAGACTAAACTACCCCTAAGTGATACATACCCCTCAGGGGCAAATTTGACATTTTGTTCTCAGATATTTTCCGGCTCGGGCACCTTCCACTGCAAGCTAGCTTCCCTCCGACGCAAGCCTTGCAGTCACGCCGCGTGTCCTCCGGATCGAAGCTCCTCGACGCCGAGTTTTGGGCCGGCCCAGGGGGAGGCAGTTAAACCACCCCTGGGGGGCGGTTAAACCGCCCCTGGCTGATGCCACAGCCCATTGGCCCATCTTCGCCACGTCGAGTCCTCGGTCCTTGGTTTTTAGGCCCAAACCAAGGGAAACCGTCCACCGATGATTTTGTGGACAAATCACCAAACCCCGCGCGCAAACTTCGGTTGTTAGCCGCCACCTTGCGCCGGCTTCTCGTCCGCGTACGAGCTTCGGTTGTGAGCCGCTACCTCTCACCGGAACCACGTCCCCTTGCTCGTTCTTGCCAGCATGTGAACCGCACTTGATCCACCGGCCACCGGGTCCCTCAAACCAAGCCTACTTCTCTCTCCGCTCCTCGGAGGCCGCCATGGCTAAGACCTTTCGCGCCTGTTCTTCACCTGCACCAATGCAACCAAGCCGCATTCTACACCTGCAATACTTAAGCCAAGGGAAACGTCAATCCACACCACGTTGTCAATCACTCATCACACCAGGAAGCGACCATCCACCGGTCCTCGGACACACCGGGTCCTCAATCTCCCCCTTGATGAGTGCATTGACAACACACACATAGTAACCAATGATATGAAGAAAATATAAAAGAAATCGAAAAAAACTCAAGCAAGTGACTAAAAGCAAGAACAAGCCGAGAACAAAGTCACTCTGCAAGAGAAAACTCCAGAAACGCCGACCCTTCAAGAAGAAGCGAAAGGGCTCAACACCATCGGCGAAAGAGCAAAAACACAAAGCATCAATCACAAATCTCAAAACCTCCAAATCACTTTCCAGGAAACTCAAAGCACTCCCCCTGCAAAGATGCAACTCCCCCTGAACAAGTGAACTTATGCGTGCGAAAAACACTCGAACATGAGTAAATGATTTTGAAGATGGTTGACTCGACCCGCCGTGCCAACTTCACCACTGGGCAAGGCAGTGGTACCCAAGCCAACCAGCCACCGCTGCCGTGTCCCCCGCAGAATCCTATGGAGGCGTTTTTCGTCACCCAAACCGAAATGATGTAGGAAGTGCTCAATGTGCAGTATCAGTTGATGCTGCAACACCAAAGGGGACACCATGATGCTCAACCTGATAGAGCTGAAGTGCCCGATCTTTCGATGAGTGGAGATAAATTCGATTTGGTGGAAGTAGACCCCCACGATCCGACTACGACGAGCGAACCCAAAGCGCCAATGCAATCGCTGAACCAACTCCCTGGGTTACTGAACCTGTTGCAATCAAGATCAGCAACTTCCTGTATGCAATCGAAAAATGAACAAGAAAAAGAAAGCGAGCAATCTTAATATCACTCAAAGGTGGGGTTCTGAATCACACGAGGACAGCACGTATTTGTGCGTGTTCGGTGTAGCTAAAGCTAGATGTAAAACAAAACCCAAGACTTCTTGGTAGTGGCTAGGGGTATATGATAGATGGAGGATGACCAAAGGGGTGCTGGGGTCGTGCTCCAACCCTAGGACGTGTCCCTAATGGACCCAACTTGATACACGGCCCGTGGGCCAAAATAATGTGTCGTAGCACCTGGACAGAAAAACCTTCGGTCAATTATTTAAAGATTGCGGCCGGTTCAGGATAGATATGGACACAAGACTGGATCCATATGAAAGTAGACTTCATATGCTTTCCATCAGTTACTTGAACGCCCCAAATGGAGTCCGGATGAAGTCGTGGCGGCCATTGAAAGTCAGGACTTTCCTGCAGTCCGAATCCAGCGTTTCCAAAACGTGTTGGATTCAATCTCTTTATTTCCTTAGACCAAAAGTGACGTGATAGCCTGGTGTAAAACGTGGGAATACTTGGACTTGGTCTCCAATCAACCTCTTTGGTCCTCCATGCCTTCCTTGTATATTTAACACTCTTCATGTGTGTCATGTCCTCATCATCATCCCCTTCTTGACGAAAAGCCGTCCGCGGCGTCAATTGTACGTGAAACCAATCCTGCATAACACAAAGGAGAACGGGGTTTCGAAAAACAAGGAAACCGAAAATATTAAGAGGAGGGATGTCACTATGTTTCCGATTCGTGAAAGTGTCATCTCGCATATAACTTTTAGCAAACATGTATGCTTCTTGATCGGCCAACACGCGATGTTTTTCAACACGATCCTGCACAAGATTAGTACCAACAAAAGACAAAGCAGGCATAGATAGTAACCAGCAAGGCTCCCCTTCTTTGGATTGAACATGTTTCTTTAAAACAAAGCTAGAGAAATTGGATGTGACATGATTATTGTTATTGCAACCATCTAAGTTATCACATTGTTGTCCAACCAAAGAAGATTTCAGATTTGAACAAATATAAACTCGATGCACCATATATTCTCGGTTGTGATTATATTTGCCAATGAAGTGATATGTATTGCTAGATAAGGATGGCAATTCGGGATATGCAAGAAATCTATCCTCCAAACAATTTAGATTACATAGAACATCAAATTAAATATAACCTAAAGTATTTAAAGAAGATAGCAATTTTTGTTCATCATTTGCACAAGTAATTGGAACAAACATTTTATTTTCAGCAGAATTATATGGCTCCAAAGCATGTGTATCATCATTATGAAGTAATTGTGGCAGAGGAATAGAAGAATCACTATCACACAACTCTTCTCTATCACAAGGAACATCAAGCAAATGATCTTTTGACAAAGGCAAAATTAGTAAGGGTTCTTTCGATAGTTGCTCTATGTTATCATGTTGAATTTCAGCACAAGGGTGTGATTTTAAAACATGTACAACAGAAGCATTATCACACAAATCATCTTTATCACAGGTAACAACAAGCATATTATCATGTGACAAAGATTTGTCAACAGATGGTTCCACTAGCAATTGCTCTATGATAGCATGAGGTGTGGAAAAATTCAGCACAGTAGAAGTGGTCTCACCATCCGTGAGTGGAGCACCTATGGTCAACGGTGCTGTAGGTGTGGCCGTCCTCTCACGCGGTGTAGTGCTAGGCGTGGATGGCGTAGGGAGAGTAGGATCTACGCTAGATGTCGGGCTTCGTTCTGCAAAAGTGTGACAGCCTAGAGCTTAATAGGATTGATAGAATACTCATATCGACAAGTTGCAACTTCTTTTCCGGAAGCTCATCTCGAAAGAACTCCAAAGTTAAGCGTGCTTGGCTTGGAGCAATTTCAGGATGGGTGACCGACCGGGAAGTCCTTCTCGGGTGCGCATGAGTGAGGACAAAGTGCGCAGAAAAGACATGTGTTGGTCTGTGAGGGCAGTCTTAAAGTCCTAGAGAGCTGCCAGGGTAAGCGGGCCCGGCCTCGGGGAGGCGGGACGTTACATTTGGTATCAGAGCCGACTCTTTCGGTTTCACGGGCGCATGGGGTCGCAGTTGCACAGGCATGGTGCGCATGGCTGGTGTGAGCCCAGAGTGGTCACACAGCATGGCACATGCACTGACACTGGGCACATGGACGTGGCCAGAGGGGACGTTCCTGGCCTGGGGTTGATCGACGAGGGCGTCGATCTCCTAAGGGGGTGAGATTGTGACAGCCCAGAGCTTAATAGGATTGATAGAATACTCATATCAACAAGTTGCAACTTCTTTTCCGGAAGCTCATCTCGAAAGAACACCAAAGTTAAGCGTGCTTGGCTTGGAGCAATTTCGGGATGGGTGACCGACCGGGAAGTCCTTCCTGGGTGCGCATGAGTGAGGACAAAGTGCGCAGAAAAGACATGTGTTGGTCTGTGAGGGCAGTCTTAAAGTCCTAGAGCTGCCAGGGTAAGCGGGCCCGGCCTCGGGGAGGCGGGACGTTACATTGAAAGATGGGACCTTTTCTCGAAGGTTGGAGGATTAGCGCGCTCGTTCTGCTTTCTTTTCCTAGAATTTTCATAGTTGTGACATCTCTGATGTCTAATCACCTCATTAAGGCTTAATGGACAATTAAACTTGTGGTTATGACCAAAGTCAACACCTGAAATAATGGATTAAAATTCCATGCACTGAACCTTTAGAGTTTGAATTGATTTGAATTCAAAGTTTCGCTTAAAAACATGAAGATCTGTCAATAAGAGAGTTGTCCCAAATTTTATAAGGAACAACTTTGTTAATTGGAGGTTTCAAAAATTTGAGTGGAAGATGCTCTAAATCATGGTCAAACAGCAGTCAAACATGTTTTTCAGCCAACACTTAGAAAATTTTCTAAGTCTGGACAACAACAGTTTTTTCAAAAGTTGAGGCTTGCCATTTGGATTTCCATACATAACCTTTCATGAACTTCTCTCTAAGTTGAATCATTGATGTTTGGACTTGCCCTTGGTCATGTTCTCCATCAAGGATTCACACCCTAAGCATTTTAAATTTGCTTGGGAAAAGGGTTAAGTCGAATGAACTCCTGGCAACTCGGTGAACTTTGACCCTTCTCGGTTGGAAGGGGCTATTAGTAGTCCAAGTGGTGGTGCTCTAAAGACTAAACTACCCCTAAGTGATACATACCCCTCAGGGGCAAATTTGACATTTTGTTCTCAGATATTTTCCGGCTCGGGCACCTTCCACTGCAAGCTAGCTTCCCTCCGACGCGTGTCCTCCGGATCGAAGCTCCTCGACGCCGAGTTTTGGCCCGGCCCAGGGGGAGGCGGTTAAACCACCCCTGGGGGGCGGTTAAACCGCCCCTGGCTAATGCCACAGCCCATTGGCCCATCTTCGCCACGTCGAGTCCTCGGTCCTTGGTTTTTAGGCCCAAACCAAGGGAAACCGTCCACCGATGATTTTGTGGCCAAATCACCAAACCCCGCGCGCAAACTTCGGTTGTTAGCCGCCACCTTGCGCCGGCTTCTCATCCGCGTACGAGCTTCGGTTGTGAGCCGCTACCTCGCACCGGAACCACGTCCCCTTGCTGGTTCTTGCTAGCATGTGAACCGCACTTGATCCACCGGCCACCGGGTCCCTCGAACCAAGCCTACTTGTCTCTCCGCTCCTCGGAGGCCGCCATGGCTAAGACCTTTCGCGCCTGTTCTTCACCTGCACCAATGCAACCAAGCCGCATTCTACACCTGTAATACTTGAGCCAAGGGAAACGTCAATCCACACCACGTTGTCAATCACTCATCACACCAGGAAGCGACCATCCACCGGTCCTCGGACACACCGGGTCCTCAATCTCCCCCTTGATGAGTGCATTGACAACAGACACATAGTAACCAATGATATGAAGAAAATATGAAAGATATCGAAAAAAAGACTCAAGCAAGTGACTAAAAGCAAGAACAAGGCGAGAACAAAGTCACTCTGCAAGAGAAAACTCCAGAAACGCCGACCCTTCAAGAAGAAGCGAAAGGGCTCAACACCATCGGCGAAAGAGCAAAAACACAAAGCATCAATCACAAATCTCAAAACCTCCAAATCACTTTCCAGGAAACTCAAAGCACTCCCCCTGCAAAGATGCAACTCCCCCTGAACAAGTGAACTTATGCGTGCGAAAAAAACTCGAACATGAGTAAATGATTTTGAAGATGGTTGACACTCACAACACTTGTGCACTCAGCACAGGGGCGGTTAAACCGCCCAGGGGGGGCGGTTAAACCGCCCTTGGCAGATGACCAAGGCCAAAAGTGCCAAAATTGCACAATCAAACTCGCAACGATGCCGTTCCAACTTGAAAACCTTCCAAATATGCCCAGCAAGATATTCCAATGATCAAACTCTCAGAAACGTCACAAATTTTCGAAAACTCTCACTTTGGCAAAACTTTCAAACTCTCACACAAATCCAACAACTTCTAGAGCAAAAGCTTTCTTACAAGTTCAGCAAAGTCTCCCCCTTGCAAAATGCTCCAGAAATTCTCCCCCTTGTTGACAATGCACATATCAAGGCAAAATGTACAAAATGCAACTACAAGCTTCTCAAATATACAATGAGCAATACAAAATGCTACAAGTTAGAGAAGAGGCAAACAAGATAGTTCATCATGTCACACGGGCATTGCCATCAAGAAGGTGAAGACATATATCCAATTGACAAAGCCATGAGCAAGTTGTGTAGTTTTATCAAAAATGTCACCACATGAGCAAAGTCCTAACAATGGATTGTTCAGGCAAAAATGAACTTCATCTCACCAAAAACATGGAAGGACACGCATTCTTGACAAAAGATCATCATAAACGTCCAAGTTCTACCTCATGTCATGTCAAAGCACGGAGCCATGTGTTCACTTCTCATGGGAGACTTCTCCGGCAAACAGCATGCAACCGCTTAGCACCCATGTGTGCAAGTGTGTACAATGGTGAAAGCATAGAGACATGAGCATAAATTTCAGCAAATATATCTTTTTCTCATCTTTCTTCTTTCATGCATAGACATCTCATTTTTCCAGTTTTTCAAGTTAAGCATGGTACATGAAATGTCTTTGCGACAAAAAGAAGCTTATGCTCCTTCACAAGATAAAGCATGGGCTAAACATTTATAATGACAAAGATCTTTGACCCAATTGAAAAGAATATCACATCCTAGCGTGATCTTAAGCAAGATATAGCCATTTTGGCTCAAACAAGACATGCAAAGGCATTTACTCATGGGTGAAGGATTTAAGTTCAGTTTATCATTTTAATTCAAAAAGAGACTATCTCAATAGAATATACATCAAAACCATCAAGAGCATAGCCATCCATACAATCAATCCCTAGCCAGCCTGCCTAAACTCTAAAATGTAGCAAGTTGTACCAATCACTGCATATAGGAGAAGCTCATCCTAAGATATGATACAAAAGATGAAATCAAGATACAAAAGCAGAAAAATGTACATCAAGATACAAAGATGGTACAATAGTATACATATGCTACAAGAGAAGCCTCCAAAACTCAGCTCAGAAAACCGCACACACACCAAGTTCTCCTCGCAAGCGAGTGAAGGTAACTTGGTCAAGTGGCTTAGTGAAAATGTTTGCAAGCTGGTTTTGGGTAGAAACATGGGCAAGCTCAATATCTCCTTTCTCCACATGATCTCTCAGAAAGTGGTACCTCACTTCTATGTGTTTGGTTTTGGAATGAAGCACGGGTTTTTTGGCTACGCTTATGGCGCTGGTGCTATCACAAAGAAGTGGAACATGGGACATGTCTAAACCAAAATCTCTCAAGGTGTAAGTGATCCAAAGCAACTGAGAACAGCAGCTAGCAGTAGCAACATACTCGGCTTCAGTGGTGGATTGGGCTACACTAGACTGCTTGCGAGAAGACCAAGACACAAGAGACGAACCAAGAAACTGACACTGACCAGAAGTAGACTTGCGATCAACACGACATCCAGCAAAATCCGCATCAGAAAAACCATGAAGTGCAAGAGTGGAATCGGCAGAATACCAAAGACCCAGCTCAGGAGTAAACTTGAGATACTTGAAAATCCTCTTGATGGCCTGACGATGTGAAGTCCTCGGTGAAGCCTGATAACGAGCGCACAGACACACACTGAACTGTATGTCCGGCCTCGTCGCCGTCAAGTAGAGGAGGGAGCCGATCATGCTCCGGTACTCCTTCTGGTCCATTGGTTCTCCGTCCTCATCCGCATCCAAAGCTGTAGTCGTACTCATCGGCGTAGTCATCGGCTTGGAGTCGCTCAAGTCGAATTTCTTGAGAATGTCCTTGGTGTACTTGCTTTGGTGCACGAACGTCCCATCCTTGGTTTGCTTGATCTGCAGTCCGAGAAAGAACTGCAACTCTCCCATCATCGACATCTCAAATTCCCTGCTCATATCGTCTGCAAACTTGGCAACAAGATCATGAGAAGAGCCACCAAAAATGATGTCATCCACGTAAATCTGAACGATTAAGAGATCATTGCCATTTCTCAGCAAGAAGAGCGTTTTATCAACCTTCCCCATCACAAACCCCTTGCTAAGCAAGAACCCTCTCAACCTGCCATACCACGCTCTGGGTGCTTGCTTTAGGCCATATAAAGCTCGGTGGAGTTTGTACACTCGGTGTGGGTATCTCTCACTCTCAAAACCCGGGGGCTGCCTCACATACACTTCTTCCTCGATCACCCCATTCAAGAAGGCACTCTTCACATCCATTTGGTACAATTTGAACCCTTTAGCAACTGCAAATGCTAGAAGGATCCGAATTGCCTCCAAACGGGCAACAGGAGCAAATGTCTCCTCATAATCTATCCCCTCCTGCTGTGAAAACCCCTGAGCAACCAACCTCGCTTTGTTTCTCACAATCTCACCACTCTCATCCCTCTTGTTCTTGAACACCCACTTGGTTCCTATAGGATGGCAATTTGGAGGTGGTTCTACTAACTTCCACACATGATTTCACTCAAAGTTTTCAAGCTCTTCATGCATGGCATTGACCCAATCAGAATCAGATAAAGCGTGTCCAACATTTTTGGGCTGAAAAGACGCGACAAAAGCAGAATGAGCATAATGAGAGATGTTCTGTGACCTCAACCATGTAGTGCGTTCATCCAAGTTCCCGATGATCTTCGAAGGTGGATGATCCCTCTGTACCAGCCGGGGAGCTTCTCGCCTCGAGATTGCCTCCCCCTCAACATCAGCTTCCACTTGAACTCGATCTGGAGCGCGACTCGACGAAGGTGTAGCAGAGGGACCGTCGTCGAACGTCGTGGTAGTAGTGGAAGTAGAAGGTACACGGTCTCCACACGGTGCCTGAATTTCCTCAACATCTTCATCATCAGGCTGTTCTTCCTCAAAGATGGGCTGTCCCAAATCATCATGACCTGCACACTCAAAAGCAGAAGAGCTACACAGAATGGTCTCGTCGAAGGTGACTTCGCAAGTCTCCATGATTTAGTTAGTTTCAAGATTGAGCACACGATATGCTCGAGAATGATTAGCATAACCAAGAAAAATTCCATCCATCGAACGAGACTCAAACTTGTCCAAATTTCCTTTCTTCAAGATGAAGCACTTGCAACCATAGACCCGAAAGTGACTCACACGGGGGGAACGACAATGGAAAAGCTCATAGCAAGTTTTCTTCTTGAAAGCACGAAGGAAAATCCGATTTGAAACATAGCAAGCTGTGTTCACCGCTTCTGCCCAATACTTCCTAGGAGTCCTATGCTCATCTAGCATCGTCCTAGCCATCTCACAAAGTGTTCGATTTTTCCTTTCAACAACACCATTCTGACAAGCAACATATGGCGAAGAGTATTGATGTTCGAGACCAAGATCACGACAGAAGGCATCAAAACGAGTGTTCTTAAATTCCGTACCATTGTCGCTACGTATAGCTCTCATGGCACCACCATTACTCTCGTTTTTCAACCTCAAAATCAGATCTCGAACAAAATCAAATGTCTCATCCTTCGACGCCAGAAAGAACACCTGAGCATACCGAGAAAAGTCATCCACAAGCACAAGAACATACCACTTCCCACCAACTGAATGAACGCGAGCGGGGCCAACCAAGTCCATGTGCAAAAGCTCCCCTGGACGCTCAGTCATAACATCTGTCAAAGGTGGGTGGGAAGCAGCAACCATTTTACCATGCCTACAAGGTGCACAAACCAAATCTTTCTCGAACTTGAGCTTGGGCAATCCTCGGATAAGATCAAGAGCACTCAAGCGTGTGAGTAGATCAAAGCTCACATGACCCAATCTCCTATGCCACTTCCAAAGCTCAGAAGAAGTACCAGCGATCAAACACCGTGAAGGACCAAAAGATCGAGAAAAATCAGCACGAAAAATCTGTCCCTCGGGAATGATCATACACACAAGGTCACCTCGAGAATCAAGAATTTTAGAATCACCCCACTTAAATCGAACCTCATAACCCTCATCAAGAAGCTGAGAAACTGAGAGCAAATTGAAACCAAGATTCTTGACAAGAGCAACCCGCTTCAACATAAAATTGTCACTCACCTGAATAGCACCCTCTGACAACACTCTACCTCTACCCTTATCCCCGAAAGTGATGTACTGCTTGGACACCACCGGGGTGAGACTGGAGAACCACTTCCCATTACCTGTCATGTGTCTCGAGCAGCCAGAATCCATTAACCAAAAGGTCTCCAAGCCTCCCACCTGCACAATCAGAAACGAGAACGAGAATGAGCGAATGACTCGACACTGGGGTTAGCACAAAACGAGTCAAACCAGTGTCGGGCCATCTGCTCAAAAGAGGGGTTAGCAAAATCAACTCTACCACGTGAAACCCTCTCGTCTCTCATCATCGGACCTCTAGCACCACGCGGGGGAAAACGTGGCCTAGACTCTTTCCTAGCCTCAAAGCTACGGTCGAACCTCCCTGAACCGAACTCACGACTAGCTGGAACACCACGACTGGCAACCACAGGAACTGTGCGCACAAAGGCGTCGCCTCTCGGCCAGGGTGAACGAGACACAGGCACACTACGAGAAGAGTAGTACCTGTCCCTGTTCCCCACCTCCTTCTCTCTTCTCACCTCCCTCTTCTTCCTCCAACAGAACTCCTCAAGGTGTCCATCCCTTCCACAATGCTCACAATGGAAGCGGACTGGCTTTGGCTTTGGGGTTTCTCTCGGCTGTGCCCTCTCTCTCAGCTGGTAAACCCCACTCCTCACAAAGGTCACTCTCCTCTGAAAGTTATCTGTCTTCGATGGAAACTTGGGAGGATCTGGAGTGGTGTCAAGCTTGTTTAGCAGGTGGTTGGGTTTGGGTGTGAAGGTGTTCTTGAGAATGGTTTTTGGTGGGTTTGTGGAAATGTTTGCGGTGGAGCTCTCAGGATCTCTCTCTCTCACCACTACTCTCACCAACCTTCTCAGAACCAAGACTACGACCATCAGCTCTCTTAAAACCAGCAATCAACATCTTGAGCTGAGGCTCGCGACCCGACAACCAACCCAAACACTGTCGCAACTCATCATTCTCATCTTGCAAGCGATTCACACACTGCTCAAGCTCAATATTCTTCAGTGCAACAACATCACAAGCAGAACATGAATTTGCAATGGGAGATTTCAGTTGTGCTTCAAGTGAACTAATCATGGTGCGTGATTCAAGCAACTGAGCATGCAAAGCAGGACAAGAAGTACAAGCACCTAGCAAAGATGATCTAGACTTCAACTCAGCAAGCTCAACCCTAGCACCCTCTAGTTCATCGAAGCAAGTCATGTGTTTCTCCTTAAGCACAACAAGATCAGCAATATGCACATCACAGAACGAGCATTCAACTTCATCAGACACAAGAGGAGCATCTCTCAATACAGCAATCTCAGACTCAAGCTTAGCTGCTCTCTCCCTAGACTCGCAAAGCAAAGACTCAAACTCCATAGCCTTCTTTCCAGTCTCAGAAAGCAAGGTCTCAAGATCAGCCACTCTATCCTTGGACTCTCCTAGCAAAGACCTAAACTCCCTCTTCTCCTTGTTGGTCTTCCTAAGCACATCATCGCGGTTATCGACCAACTGCTCTAATCTAGCAATCTCCTGACGCAAAGAGGTGGGATCGGTCAATACCTCATCCTCGGAGTCGGAGTCGGAGTCATCCTTGCTCTTCACGGAGTCATGCGCCATGGTGCAGTAGTCGACGGCAGCGAAGGAGATGCCGTTGAAGTTGCGGTTCAAGCTCTTCTTCTCCTTGCGGTGGCCGCGGTCTTCATCTTTGCTGCTTGAGGTTGACGACGTGTTGGTGGAGCTTGTGTCGATGTCGCTCGCATCTGCCACCATCGCTCGAGATCTGTGCTTCTTGTGTCCACCGTGCTTGTTCTTCGACCTTCTCTCGTCCTTGTTCTTGTGCTTGGAGCGGTACTCGTCCTTGGGACGGTGCTTGTGGTCGTCTCGCGGGCGGTGCTTGCGGTTGTAGTCGTTCTTGATCTCCTCGGGGCACTCGGCGATGAAGTGGCCCATCTTCCCGCATCTGTAGCACGTACTCCCGGCACGCCTCGAACCCTTTCGGTTCTGGTACATCCGCTCGAACCTCCTCGTGAGCAATGCGAGATCCTCCTCGCTCAGCACCTCATATTCTTCATCTGGAAGAGACACAAGAGAAGACAAAGCAAAGTGTCTAGGAGTGTTAGCATGTCCATATCCAGAGCCACCGACTAGAGCCAGACTATGAGGATCAGTCGGACTCTTAGCCTTGGCAAGCAACTGTCTGTCCGCCTCAGAAGACTTCAACTTCGAGAAAAGCTCATCGACAGAAAAAGTTTCATAGTTTGCCGACTCCATGATCGCCTCAACCTTGGCACCCCACACGGATCTATCAAGTGCTTGTAGGAGCTTGATAGCTCGGTCATGATCTGAGTATGGGAGCACGGTAATGTTGGCTTTCATGTTGTTGACAATAGAAGTTAAACGCTGAAACAAAGCATCAACTGACTCTCCAGGCAAATGAGCGAAATTCTCATATTCTCTCCTATACATCGACAAAAGCCTAGCCTTGACATGGCTATCACCACCGTGGGCTACCTTGAGCTTCTGCCAGATCTGGCTAGCTAGGTCCTCGCCCAAAACACGTTCAAACTCCTCGGCAGACAAAGCACGGAACAAGTAGTCAACAACTCTAGCATTCGCCTCGAACTTATCCTTTGCATCCTGGGCATCTAAGTTGGTGGGATTGACATAGTTTTCATCTTTCGTCACATCCCACAGCAACTTTCCTTTGCCTCGTAAGAAAGCACCCATACGCGCAACCCAGTTCGGGTAGTTCTTCCCATCAAAGTGCGGAGGCCCGGAACCCCGATCTTGGTACGCCATCTTTGGATCTTAGACTGGTTAGAGTCGCAAAGACCCGTAACTGGCTTTGATACCAATTGAAGGACTGAAACGGCGACCAGAGAGGGGGAGAGTGAATGGGAGCCGATAAAAATTCTTTCCAACCGATCCGGCTATTTTCCCAAACCAACTCCGAAACCTCCGAGAGTGATCTTGCCAAGATCACGTAGCCACTGTCAAGCTACTGACCCTAGGAACAAGAAATACGCAGCGGAACTCGAATCGATCGAAACGAACGCAAAACGGCCCGAAACAAGACTCGATCCAACACACCCCAGGGGGGGGCGGTTAAACCGGGTCAGGGGGGCGGTTAAACCGCCCTGGCCTGGGAAGCTCGGGAAAAAGTCAAACCAAAAGTGGATCTCCCAAACCGCTTGAGCTTTTGAGGCGAGATTTTGGTCAGATGATCTAGACCTCCAGTGGAGTGTTTTCCCAAAAGATCTCGGCCTCTAACTCAGTACAACTCCCGGAATCTTAGATCTCATGATGAACACCATGACCTCGAGTTCATCCCGAAAATCTCAAATCCAAAGCGATTCTCGGCGTTTGGGGGCAAAGGATCACCAGCAAAAGAGGCACAAGGCACTCATACGTGAATCCCCCAAAGAAATCCGAGAGAAAACGCCCTAGAAAGAGAAGAACGAAAATCCCCCAAAAATAGATCCGAAAATACCCACGAAAATAGAAAAAGAAAAGAGAGCTCGGGAAATCAAATCATGGCACAAAGATGAGCAGCACAAACTCCATCACATAACCATGAATTCACCTATACGAACTAGGAAAGATTCGAAGTAGTTCTAGGTGGAGGGGATGAAGGGGAAAACTAGTTCAAAGGAAAAAACTAAAGAGATAACTAAAGGATAACCAAAGAGATAGCAGCCACCAGCCCTGGAAGGGGCTATTAGTAGTCCAAGTGGTGGTGCTCTAAAGACTAAACTACCCCTAAGTGATACATACCCCTCAGGGGCAAATTTGACATTTTGTTCTCAGATATTTTCTGGCTCGGGCACCTTCCACTGCAAGATAGCTTCCCTCCGACGCAAGCCTTGCAGTCACGCCGCGTGTCCTCCGGATCGAAGCTCCTCGACGCCGAGTTTTGGGCCGGCCCAGGGGGAGGCGGTTAAACCGCCCCTGGGGGGCGGTTAAACTGCCCCTGGCTGATGCCACAGCCTATTGGCCCATCTTGGCCACGTCGAGTCCTCGGTCCTTGGTTTTTAGGCCCAAACCAAGGGAAACCGTCCACCGATGATTTTGTGGCCAAATCACCAAACCCCGCGCGCAAACTTCGGTTGTTAGCCGCCACCTTGCGCCGGCTTCTCGTCCGCGTATGAGCTTCGGTTGTGAGCCACTACCTCGCACCGGAACCACGTCCCCTTGCTCGTTCTTGCCAGCATGTGAACCGCACTTGATCCACCGGCCACTGGGTCCCTCGAACCAAGCCTACTTGTCTCTCCGCTCCTCGGAGGCCGCCATGGCTAAGACCTTTCGCGCCTGTTCTTCACCTGCACCAATGCAACCAAGCCGCATTCTACACCTGCAATACTTGAGCCAAGGGAAACGTCAATCCACACCACGTTGTCAATCACTCATCACACCAGGAAGCGACCATCCACCGGTCCTCGGACACACCGGGGTCCTCACGATTCGCTCCGTAGCAGAAAGAAGGCTCTCCACCGTCAGTCATGTACAGGAGACTAGCTTTAATGTTTCCTTCAGGACAGTGGTATTGTTGGATCAAACAAAGACTTTTTAATAGAGGATGAAGGACTTCTTACGCTCGAAGCAAGTAATCTCGCGGAACTTTTCAGCCCCACAGCCTTACTTGTTCCTTAGGTTGGACAAGCTAAATTTCGATTCCAAGAGAAGATACAAAAGTTGAAGGAAGTTCCGTACAGGATATTAACACTTACAGATGTACCTAACTAGGTAGTTAAAGGGGGGCCAAGAATCGAAACCGCGACCGAATCCCCTTGCGTCGCAACTCTCTCTTGTTGCGTTTCTTCTTTGTGACCCCCTACCGTTCGCAAGCTGGAATCATATCTATGTGCCTAATCATAGCATATCTACAGGCCGATGACTTCCAGTGGTGGAGACTCGAAGACTTCCGAGCCTTGTAGTCATGACCCAACCCACTCATCCACAACGGCTGACCAAGTGGCTACGACTATCAAGTTGATGGAAGAACAAAGCTTGACGTTAAGTCAAATGGTGCAAAATGTTATCCGAGATCATCAACAGGAGATATCCTCAGCCGGCCTGGTTACAAGCCTCTCTCAAGCAATAACCGATTCTATAGTCGACCAGGCCCGTCTACTTAACCTTTTGGCAACTGCCCCACTCTTGGATCCACCATGTTCGGATCCCTCTCGACTTGGTTCTGCATCCCTTCTACCGCCCTCAAGACGAGCTCTAGGACTCGAGAAAGATGAAGAAGGACATAGGAAGTCCAAAACAGTGTTACCGAGTATGGACTTGGGTGAATGGGAAATAACATACAAGGAATTCTATCCGCACAAAAGGAGATCGGATACAGAGACCCACGAGAATCGCCGACACCCCTGCCGCCGACCCTGTTTCACGTGTGGGGAATGTGGCCATTTCTTTTGTAATTGCCCTTCAACCGCATTACCCCAAGAACCAAGGGTTGAGCATAGCTCAGACCATCTCAGCTGTCAAGAGAGACCCAAGAAGCAGGATGACTGTTTGAGATGCGAACAACTAGGCCATATTGCTCGTGACTGCCCCCAGCGCCGAAGAATGCAACGAGTACCTAACAACCGACACAAGAAGAAGAAAGTTACACCTTGCGCAGAAGCTAGTGCACCTGGCACCAACATGCCTGATGAAATACAAGACATGAAAGGTGTGAATACTTTTTCTAGCCTTAATCTACCTGAATCTCGGGACGAGATTCTTTTTAAGGGGGGTAGGTTGTGACATCTCTGATGTCTAATCACCTCATTAAGGCTTAATGGACAATTAAACTTGTGGTTATGACCAAAGTCAACACCTGAAATAATGGATTAAAATTCGATGCACTGAACCTTTAGAGCTTGAATTGATTTGAATTCAAAGTTTCCCTAAAAACTTGAAAATCTGTCAATAAGAGAGTTGTCCCGTATTTTATAAGGAACAACTTTGTTAATTGGAGGTTTTCAAAAATTTGAGTGGAAGATGCTCTAAATCATGGCCAAACAGCAGTCAAACCTGTTTTTCAGCCAACACTTAGAAAATTTTCTAAGTCTGGACAGCAGCAGTTTTTCCCAAAAGTTGACGCTTGCCATTTGGATTTCCATATATAACTTTTCATGAACATCTCTCTAAGTTGAATCATTGATGTTTGGACTTGCCCTTGGTCATGTTCTCCATCAAGGATTCACAACCTAAGCATTTTAAATTTGCTTGGGAAGAGGGTTAAGTCGAATGAACTCCGGCAACTCGGTGAACTTTGACCCTTCTCGGTTGGCATGGTTCAAATCTGAATTTTCACTTAAAGAACTCAAAAATGTGCCAGTACAAAAGTTGTTCACATTTTCATGGGACACGACTTTGTCAATTGGAGCTCGATGAGATTTTGAGTGCAGCATGCCTAAAAACTCAGTCGAAATCAGTCGAACCACAGAAGTTCACGCTGTCTTCGTCGCGCGCTCCAGCCCAAACCAAGCCGTTTTCCTATGGTCGCCCTTTACGAAAGTTGTAGAGGGTACTGAGGGACATGACTCTCGTATTTGGAGATTTTTGAGTTCAGTTCAAATATTTGGAGAAATTTGCCTGCGAAACAGCGCACATCAGGTCTTCGGTGAAATGACGAGCGCGCAGCGGCCGCGCGTTTCAGCGCCCGACCGCGCCGCCACGCGTCGGCCGATTTCTGACGCGGACACCGAGGCTGCCGGTCATCAATGCCGCGCGGAGGAGTCGTCCCGACAGGCCGCGCCTGTCCCTGTCCTGTTCCCCCGATCGCGCGCGACGCCGCCGCCCCGTTCGCCACGCGGCGCGCCGCTGCTGCCGCGGCTCCACCGGTCTGCGCGCTCGCCACGACCGTGATGTGACGCGCCGCCGCCCCGCACGTTGCCCCCCTCCTATCCCCACCGGTCTCCCGACCAAGTCCGGCCACGCCAAGCTCCGCACGCCACGTGGCCGCCGGACTCTGCTACGCGCACCGAGCCACGCCAGCGCCTCTCGCGGATGTGAACACACGAGCGCACCGTGCTCCCTTGCCGCGCGACCGCCGTGACATTCACGGCAACGCCCCGACCTGCCGCCGCATGACACGGCTCGCCGGCCATTGCCGTGCCGCTGCCCGGACCGCTGCCCGCGCTGCCCCTTGAGGCTTGGCCTGAAAGCTCCCGGCAGGCCCCGCCTATAAAAGCCGCAGCCCCCCTGCACGCGAGCCCCTTCGCCGCTCGCCATTGTCGCCGCCAGGCTGCCCCTCTGCCGCTCTCCGCCGTGCGCGCTGCTCCGCCGCCGTTCTTCACCACCAGCACTCGCCACGCCCTTGCTCCAGCTTCCCAGAGCCCCAGTTGCCACTCTCTGCCCCGCCGTCGATTCCTCTCCTCAGCTCCGCTCCGCCGCCACCCTCGCACGCCGCTGCCCTGCATCAAACCACTCGAGACCTGCAACAAACCACTCGAGCCCTACAGCAAACCACTCGAGCGCACAACAAACCACTCGAGCGCACAGCAAACCACTCGAGTGCCAATTGCCACTCTAGCCGCTGGAGCAAGCTCGAACAGAGCCGCCGCCGCCCAGCTCCACCGTCCGCCGCCGTCGCGCCACCTCCGGCCGCACAAACTACTTGGAAACCACTTGAGGTGAGGCGGTGAGCACCCCTAAGCACCCACGACTGGTTATTGTTGAGCCCCGTGGCCCCGCTTCGCCGGAATCCGGCCACTCGCCGCCGGCCATGGCCCAGGGACCACATTGCAAAGCCACAAATCTTTCTAGGGGCCTTAGCGCAAGTTTCCAGGGGCTAATCTGCAAATAGATTGTTCAGATCTAGGAGTCAAATCCTGAAACTTTGAAAATCGATTAAAAATCGTAGAAAAATCAGAAAAATGCAAACCCAGTTTTGTTGTACTCCTGGTGATGTGTTCTACCTTTTCTAGAAAGCATGTATAGGTGTTTTCTGTTTTGTTTTTAAGTTAGATTCAAATCTGTTCAAACTCTAATTTGTGCACAATTTGAAATCCATTGGCTTGTTTCTGCTAGTTTTTGAGTATGTTGTAGCTGGTGAAGTATCTTGGCTGCTGTAGAAAGTTGGCACAAAGTTTACACTAGATCTTGAATTATTAATTGTTCAGGCTGGCAGTGCACGTTTGGTTTAACATTTTTAATAATTAGTCTATGAAGCTTCTGAGTTCAATCCTTTTGCAGAGGTCTTGTGGTAACTTGATGCATGTCTGGTAAAAAGTAGAGCTTAGTTTGAGCTGGCTAGCTTGCACTTTTAATTCATACCAGTTTAAACTTGATAAATTCAAACAGCAGAATCTTTAGATCTTTTGGAGCTATCCTTTGGCATGTGAGCTTGTTTAGGATAGAATGGGCTCTGGTAAAATTCTAAGGACCTTTGGATGATAGTGTGATTTCTTAGGATTTATTCTTGATGATAGTGTGCTGTTCTTGTTTATTTTGTTGTGGTAAATGTATGCATGATCTTGGCTTATGTTTTGGTCAGCAAATCAAGTAAACCACAAAGAGCACTCAGTAAAGTTTTCACCTTATAATAGTAAACCTAACTGCCAGAATAATTTATGAAAGTTTCATTGCTAAAAAGGGGTTAAATAAGAATAAGTCACCTCTTTAATTTATTAAATAAACTAAACACATTACACACACCCTTGCTGTTTTGTGGTGAAATCAAAGTTAAATAATAATATATGTGTACACAATCACCATCGACTGACTCAAATACTTTAATGAGTAATTACAACCTTTGTTAAAGAAAGGGAAGGGTAGACAAAGTTTGTCCAGGTGAATGTGCCAATCAATACACCCGGGTTTATCGTGTGAAACACGATGCTCGATATAACATCATCCTCTTATGCATTGCATCTCGTATAGGAACGACTCTCGTCGACGGAAGCCACAAGCCCATCCCGGCGCAAGAAGAAGGACGATACAAGGAGAAGCCGAACGTCGTCGCAAGCGAGTCAAGACCCGAACCAAGTTCGGAAGAGTCAATACTAACTTAGCTCGGGATTAAGGCAAGCCCCAGAGCATGTCCTATGTTTCAAATACATGCAACTATGTTTTGCTAAGTTTACGTTTGTGCATTTACGTTCAAGAGTTGAATTGAAACCCTAGTTGCATGATCCTAGATACCTATGCTATGCAATACTAGTATGATAGGTCGATAGCTGCCCCGCTATAAGGACCCGGTAAATGTCGAGTGATTTCCTGTCACTCGCGAGATATAGGAATCAACTGCTTTACTTATGTTTGAATCATAAGGATGACGGACGGGGATTTTTGGTCATGTAGATGCCCCGTCTGTTTATGAAAAGTTGCTAAGGTCGAAGAGTGTCGGCGATGTTGGTCAAGTGTTTGAAAGCACTAAGCACTTGTTTGGGCATGGGACCGGTAAGTTTAGTACCTGTTTGGAAGGGGGCGTGGCCTTGTCCTGCTTGCTCTGGGATTTGTCCCCCTGTCGCTGACACGTGGCTCACGACCGAGGCCGGCTGGCCACGGCCGCGAAGTATGACCGGCTAAGGCTTGTGTCCAAGGGGAGTGGGCTCGGATTAACAAACCTGGAAGACATGGGAACGGCCTAGTTAGCATCGACCCTCGGGGTTGGTGCTTTTCCGTGTGTTTAGTATCCACCTTACAAGGTTAAAAATCGGTTAAATCGGTTCGAATTGTCTGTTTCTCGCAGCTAATGAGACTACTTGATCTCTTGCCGCACCGAGTAATGAAAGTGGAACATGATGATGACAAACTTGCTGCTTGCTTAATTGTTTGCTCCACTTGCTTGGGTTAGTACAGGTTGCTTACCTAGAATGGTTAACTTAACTAGAACTTGATGCTAAAATATTGAAAGTAAGGATCCACTATTAGTCGCTTTTTGGCAAAACAAACCCACCAGCCAAAAGCCTTGCATGTCTAGAAGTTGGTGTTGTAGCTAACACCCGACGGTTAAGTCTTGCTGAGTATTAGTATACTCAGCCTTGCTTGTGGAATTGTTTTCAGGTAGCGCTCTTGAGGAGATGGTTGCAGGCCTTACCTGGCCAACCACCCTTCCTCCTGGTTGGACTGTTGTTTGGGACGAGGATGCTTCAGAGTGATGTCACGACGGCTTCACGTGATGTTACTACCGCCTTTGAATAATTAGTTTATTTCCGCTGCTTTCAAAAACTCTGATTTAACAGTAGCTTTATGCATTGAACTTGGTTTGTAATAAATTACCTCAAGTGGGACCTATTTAATACTTGTGGATTGTTGTAATCTCTGGGATCCACCTTCTAGTGGGTATTTGTATGACTTGTTTCGATCGAGGTAACTGTTCGTGGTTGCATCGGGCTTGACCCGACAGACTGTCAGATTACTCCGATTTAATGGCGTGACGACCAATGGAAGGTTAGCGCACTTAAGCCGGATTAATTTGAGCGGTTCTGCCACAAAAAGAAATATTATATGTCGTCGAGCAGCGTTCCTGCACTTCACGTTCAGCTTTGCAAGCATATCCTAGCAATGTGGGCATATCAACATAATCTTTATAATCATGCATGTCCTGAATTTCGCGGTTCAAACCACCGCAAAAACGTGCCATAGCAGCATCATCCGTCTCAAACAAACCACAACGAATCGTACCTTTTTGCAGCTCCTGGTAATAGTCCTCAACAGATTGTTGACGTTGCTGAAATCGCTGTATTTGTTTTAAGCAAGTCTCGGACATAATATGAAGGTACAAAGCGATGTCGCATAGCAGCTTTTAATTGAGCCCAAGTGGTTGGAATAGCCATGGGATGTTTTAGCTTATATTCATGCCACCACATTAAAGCAAAAAGAGTAAATTCAGTAATAGCAGCTTTAACTTGTGCACTAGCAGGAATATCATGGCATGAAAAAATATGTTCAACCTCTAATTCCCAATCAAGATATGCAGCAGGATCATATTTGCCATTATAAGAAGGGATCTTAAATTTAATCTTAGCAAATGAATCATGAACAGGATTACATACCACACGGCGGGCACGACCACGACGTTCTCCATCCTCCTGCTCCGTGTCACCACCATAGCCCTTCTGCAATTCCGAGTCATCGTCTCCTGACATGATTAGCGCAGAGACAAAAACAAATCCTACGACAACAAAGGTGTGTATGGAAAGCTCACAAAGATGATGCGATCAAGTTCTTATCCGTTCTTACCAACCAACAGGGGCGACCTACATGCAACAAGTAGCACATGCGAAAGGTTGGAGCAGCGATTGCCTGGAGAAACAAAGTCGGCTCGTCGTAGGAATATGTGTAGTTCTGGGTAGGCTGCACTCAAGTCAAGGATTAGCACAATCAAACAATAATGCAAAGCTGAATTATAGTGCTAAACACGTAACAAAGCCGCTGGAAACAAGTGCAACGCGCTATGGAGCAAGCAATGGGAACAAGGAAGTGGGTATGCAGAAATGGGAAATCTCCCGGAGCCCGGTACGCTGTGTTAACGGCATTTTTTGGCTTCGAAACCGAATTCAACTCGCTTTGCCAGGTGGCCTATATAGGAGAATTTCGTAAGCTTTTCGGGAAAAAAGAACGCTGAAAACGGAGATCCGAGTGAAACGTTATGGCCGTTTTCGTGAAGGTGTTCGAAACTGCACAAAACTTCCAAACGTAAACTGAGCAAGATTAGGCAACTTTGCTGTTTCCCTTTTTTTATTCTTTCCTTTTTCTTTCTTTTCCTTTTTTTATATTTCCTTTTTTGTTTCTTTCCTTTTTTGTTTCTTTTTTTTTCAAACTTCGAACACGCGGCCGAGTAGGACTCGGTGTGGGAGGCGCGGCCGGGGCAAGGAGGGTTTCGGTTTGGGGGGAGGGTGGAATTTTAGGATTTGAGTGGGACTCGATGAGAGCGAAAGTGGCTGCGGCTGCGATGTGAGGTGGCGACGGCGAGGTAAAGCGGCGGCGGCGAGGTAAAAACTGCGGCGGCAAGGTAGGGCGGTGGCGGTGATGGAAAAGCGGCGGAAGCACAAAGTGACTAGCAACAATTGAACGCGAAGCACACAAATTTAACAACGCAAATTATTGAAAGAAAGTGCAAGGCGAAGAAAGGTGTTGGGACAATGATCTAACCTGAATTTTTTTGGTTTTTTGGACTGTAGGTAAAGGAACAACACTCGATAAAACTCACCGATCAACCTGGACTTTTGATACCACTTGATAGAGCTGAAGTGCCCGATCTTTCGATGAGTGGAGATAAATTTGATTTGGTGGAAGTAGACCCTCACGATCCGACTACGACGAGCGAACCCGAAGCGCCAATGCAATCGCTGAACCAACTCCCTGGGTTACTGAACCTGTTGCAATCAAGATCAGCAACTTCCTATACGCAATCGAAAAATGAACAAGAAAAAGAAAGCGAGCAATCTTAATATCACTCGAAGGTGGGGTTCTGAATCACACGAGGACAGCACGTATTTGTGCGTGTTCGGTGTAGCTAAAGCTAGATGTAAAACAAAACCCAAGACTTCTTGGCGGCAGCTAGGGGGTATATGATAGGTGGAGGACTACCAAAGGGGTGCTGGGGTCATGCTCCAACCCTAGGACGCGTCCCTAATGGACCCAACTTGATACACGGCCCGTGGGCCAAAATAAGGTGTCGCAGCACCTGGACAGAAAAACCTTCGGTCAGTGATTTGACAATTGCGGCCGGCTCATGATAGATATGGACACGCGGCTGGATCCATATGAAAGTAGACTTCATAAGCTTTCCATAAAGTACTTGAACGCCCCAAACGGAGTCTGGATGAAGTCATGGCGGCCGTTGAAAGTCAGGACTTTCCTGCAGTCCGAATCCAGCATTTCCAACACGTGTTGGATTCAATCTCTTTATTTCGTTAGACCAAAAGTGACGTGATAGCCTGGTGTAAAAAGTGAGAACACTTGCACTTGGTCCCCAATCAACCTCTTTGGTCCTCCATGCCTTCCTTATATGTTTAACACTCTTCATATGTGTCATGTCCTCATCACAACCCCAAGTTGCTCGCTATGAACATTTTCTGAGTACCCAGACACCCACCTTCCATGAAGCCACCGAGCCATTGAATGCTGACGCATGGATTCGCGCCGTGGAATCCAATTTTTCGGTGCTTGCACTCCCATGCTCAGAAGAGAGCAAGGCCAAGTTTGCTGCCCAGTTACTCTGAGGACCCGCCCTTATCTGGTGGGAAAATCACCTGGCTACCCTCCCAGAAAACGCTGTTGTGAATTGGGCTGATTTCAGCGCCGCCTTCAGAGCTCACCATATTCCTGGAGGTTTGATTGAGAGGAAGCTTAATGAGTTCCTAGCTCTCACCCAAGGCACCAGGTCTGTGTCCCAGAATGCCCACACCTTCAACAACCTATGCCAGTATGCAGGCTCTCATGCTGACACGGATCAGAAAAAGATGGAACGTTTTCACAGAGGTCTTAGTGCCAGACTCAGGGAACGTCTGAACACCACCAGGACCGCCACCAGTATGCTATGGCTGCTATTCAAGCTGAGAAGAAGAGGAAGGCACCCGTGACTTAGGGCAGTTCCCAGAATCCGAGGTACAAGAATGTGCAGACTAACCCTACTCCCAACCCCCAGAGGCCCGGGCAGCAAGGACGTTGGGTGATCAGGCCATCCCAACCGGCACAGAACCGTTTTCCCACCCCTCAACAGTTTATGGCCCCACGAGTTAACAGTCAGGTTCCCACTCGCCCCACCAATGGGAATGCCTGCTACAAATACAGGAAAACTGGGCACTTCATCCGAGACTGTCCTTAGGCCAGACGGCAGAACCAAAGCAAAGGGAGAAAGCAGACGGTACAGGTCTGTCAAGGAAGGATCAACTTCACCACTCTCGCGGAACTACCTGAGGGAGCTCCAGTTATGAGGGGTACTTTCTATGTCCACAATCACCCCGCTGTTATACTTTTTGATTTGGGTGCAACGCATAGCTTTATAAGTACAAGGTTTTGCACCAAAAGTGGACTAAATCTCACCCAAACCGCCACCCCCTATGTAATCACAACCCCTGGCGAGAAAGTCTCAACTAATCAAAGGTCAAAACAAGTACCACTAGCTTGGGGCAGCAAGTTGTTTAAAACTGATCTTATTAGCGTGGGACTGGATGGAATGGATATTAGTTTGGGAATGGATTGGATGACTAAGCACCGGGTCATACTTGACATTCCCGAGAGAGTTGTAGAGATTCACTCACCGCTTTTAGGTCACATTGATCTCTATCTGCCGCACAAAGTCTACACAAGTTCCCACATATTCTCTCTGGCTAAAAATAGAATTGAGGATATCTCAGTGGTTTGTGAGTATCCCGATGTTTTTCCAGAAGACTTGCCTGGCATGCCACCGGACCGAGATATTGAGTTCGTGATTAAGCTTCAACTTGGCACTGCTCCTATATCCAAGCGACCGTATAGGATGTCACCCGCTGAGTTGGCAAAATTAAAAACACAATTGCACGAGTTGCTTGAGAAGGGTTTTATCTGACCTAGTACCTCACCGTGGGGATGTTTGAGGACCCAGTGTGTCCGAGGACCGGTGGATGGTCGCTTCCTGGTGTGATGAGTGATTGACAACGTGGTGTGGATTGATGTTTCCCTTGGCTTAAGTATTGCAGGTGTAGAATGCGGCTTGGTTGCATTGGTGCAGGTGAAGAACAGGCGCGAAAGGTCTTAGCCATGACGGCCTCCGAGGAGTGGAGAGACAAGTAGGCTTGGTTCGAGGGACCCGATGGCCGGTGGATCAAGTGCGGTTCACATGCTGGCAAGAACGAGCAAGGGGACGTGGTTCCGGTGCGAGGTAGCGGCTCACAACCGAAGCTCGTATGCGGACGAGAAGCCGGCGCAAGGTGGCGGCTAACAACCGAAGTTTGCACGCGGGGTTTGGTGATTTGGCCACAAAATCATCGGTGGACGGTTTCCCTTGGTTTGGGCCTCAAAACCAAGAACCGAGGACTCGACGAGGCGAACTTGGGCAGCTGGGCCGTGTGGGCTGACAGGGGCGGTTTAACCGCCCCCCAGGGCCGGTTTAACCGCCCCCCACTGGGCTGGCCCAAGAACGGCGTCGAGGAGCTTCGATCCGGAGGACACGCGGCGTGACTGCAAGGCTTGCGTCAGAGGGAAGCTAGCTTGCAGTGGAAGGTGCCCGAGCCGGAAAATATCTGAGATCAAAATGTCAAATTTGCCCCTGAGGGGTATGTATCACTTAGGGGTAGTTTAGTCTTTAGAGCACCACCACTTGGACTACTAATAGGCCCCTTAGGGCTGGTGGCAGTGATCTCTCTAGTTATCTCTTTAGGTTTTCCTTTGAACTAGTTTTCCTTTCATCCCCTCCACCTAGAACTACTTCGAATCATTCCTAGTTTGTATAGGTGAATTCATGGTTATGTGATTGAGTTTGTGCTGCTCATCTTTGTGCCATGATTTGATTTCCCGAGCTCCCTTTCCTTTTTCTATTTTCGTGGGTATTTTCGGAGCTATTTTTGGGGGATTTTCGTTCTTCTTGTTCTAGGGCATTTTCTCTCGGATTTCTTTGGGGGATTCACGTATGAGTGCCTTGTGCCTCTTTTGCTGGTGATCCTTTGCCCCCAAACGCCGAGAATCGCTCTGGATTTGAGATTTTCGGGATGAACTCGAGGTCATGGTGTTCTTCGTGAGATCTGCGATTCCGGGAGTTGTACTGAGTTAGAGGCCGAGATCTTTTGGGAAAACACTCCACTGGAGGTCTAGATCATCTGACCAAAATCTCGCCTCATGAGCTCAAGCGGTTTGGGAGATCCACTTTTGTTTTGACTTTTTCCCGAGCCACCCAGGCCCGGGCGGTTTAACCGCCCCCCTGGCCGGTTTAACCGCCCCCCTCTGGGTGTGTTAGATCGAGCCGCGTTTCGGGTCATTTTGTTGTTCGTTTCGATTGGTTCGAGTTCCGCTGCTCGTTTCTTGTTCCTAGGGTCAGTAGCTTGACAGTGGCTACGTGATCTTGGCAAGATTGCTCTCGGAGGTTTCGGAGTTGTTTTGGGAGAATAGCCGGATCGATTAGAAAGAATTTTTATCGGCTCCCATTCACTCCCCCCCTCTCTGGTCGCCGTTTCGGTCCTTCAATTGGTATCAGAGCCGGTTACGGGTCTTTGTGACTCTAACCAGTCTAAGATCCAAAGATGGCGTACCAAGATCGGGGTTCCGGGCCTCCGCACTTCGATGGGAAGAACTACCCGAACTGGGTTGCGCGTATGGGCGCTTTCTTGCGAGGCAAAGGAAAGTTGCTGTGGGATGTGACGAAAGATGAAAACTATGTCAATCCCACCAACTTAGATGCCCAGGATGCAAAGGATAGATTTGAGGCGAATGCCCGAGCTGTTGACTACTTGTTTCGTGCTTTGTCTGCCGAGGAGTTTGAGCGTGTTTTGGGCTGAGGACCTAGCTTGCCAGATCTGGCAGAAGCTCAAGGTAGCCCACGGTGGTGATAGCCATGTCAAGGCTAGGCTTTTCTCGATGTACAGGAGGGAGTATGAGAATTTTGCTCATTTGCCTGGAGAGTCTGTTGATGCTTTGTTTCAGCGTTTCACTTCGATTGTCAACAACATGAAAGCCAACATTACCGTGCTCCCATACTCGGATCATGACCGAGCTATCAAGCTCCTGTAAGCACTTGATAGATCCGTGTGGGGTGCCAAGGTTGAGGCGATCATGGAGTCGGCAAACTATGAGACTCTGTCTGTTGATGAGCTTTTCTCGAAGTTGAAGTCTTCCGAAGTGGACAGACAGTTGCTTGCCAAGGCTAAGAGTCCGACTGATCCCCATAGTCTGGCTCTAGTCGGTGGCTCTGGATATGGACATGCTAACACTCCTAGACACTTTGCTTTGTCTTCTCTTGTGTCCCTTCCAGATGAAGAGTATGAGGTGCTGAGCGAGGAGGATCTCGCGTTGCTCATGAGGAGGTTCGAGCGGATGTACCAGAACCGCAAGGGTTCGAGGCGTGCGGGGAGTACGTGCTACAGATGCGGGAAGATGGGCCACTTCATCGCCGAGTGCCCCGAGGAGATCAAGAACGACTACAACCGCAAGCACCGCCCGCGAGACGACCACAAGCATCGTCCCAAGGACGAGTACCGCTCCAAGCAGTAGAACAAGGACGAGAGAAGATCCAAGAACAAGCACGGTGGACACAAGAAGCACAGATCTCGAGCGATGGTGGCTGATGCGAGCGACATCGACACAAGCTCCACCAACACGTCGTCAAGCTCAAGCAGTAAAGATGAGGACCGCGGCCACCGCAAGGAGAAGAAGAGCTTGAACCGCAACTTCAACGGCATCTCCTTCGCCGCCGTCGACTACTGCACCATGGCGCACGACTCCGTGAAGAGCAAGGACGACTCCGACTCCGACTCCGAGGATGAGGTATTGACAGATCCCACCTCTTTGCGTCAGGAGATTGCTAGATTAGAGCAGTTGGTCGATAATCGTGATGATGTGCTTAGAAAGACCAACAAGGAAAAGAGGGAGTTTAGGTCTTTGCTAGGAGAGTCCAAGGATAGAGTGGCTGAGCTTGAGACCTTGCTTTCTGAGACTGGAAAGAAGGCCACGGAGTTTGAGTCTTTGCTTTGCGAGTCTAGGGAGAGAGCAGCTTCGCTTGAGTCTGAGATTGCTGTATTGAAAGATGCTCCTCTTGTGTCTGATGAGGTTGAATGCTCGTTTTGTGATGTGCATATTGCTGATCTTGTTGTTCTTAAGGAGAAACACATGACTTGCTTGGATGAACTAGAGGGTGCTAGGGTTGAGCTTGCTGAGTTGAAGTCTAGGTCATCTTTGCTAGGTGCTTGTACTTCTTGTCCTGCTTTGCATGCTCAGTTGCTTGAATCATGCACCATGATTAGTTCACTTGAAGCACAACTTAAATCTCCTATTGCAAATTCCTGTTCTGCTTGTGATGTTGTTGCATTGAAGAATGTTGAGCTAGAACAGTGTGTGAATCGATTGCAAGATGAGAATGATGAGCTGAGACAGTGTTTGGGTTGGTTGTCTGGTCGTGAGCCTCAGCTCAAGATGTTGATTGCTAGTTTCAAGAGAGCTGATGGTTGTGGTCTTGGTTCTGAGAAGGTTGGTGAGAGTAGTGGTGAGAGAGAGAGAGATCCAGAGAGCTCCACCGCAAACATTCCCACAAACCCACCAAAAGCCATTCTCAAGAACACCTTCACACCCAAACCAAACCACCTGCTGAACAAGCTTGACACCACTCCAGATCCTCCCAAGTTTCCACCTAAGTCAGAGAACTTTCAGAGGAGAGTGACCTTTGTGAGGAGTGGGGTTTACCAGCCGAGAGAGAGGGCACAGCCGAGAGAAACCCCAAAGCCAAAGCCAGTCCGCTTCCATTGTGAGCATTGTGGAAGGGATGGACACCTTGAGGAGTTTTGTTGGAGGAAGAAGAGGGAGGTGAGAAGAGAGAAGGAGGTGGGGAACAGGGACAGGTACTACTCTTCTCGTAGTGTGCCTGTGTCTCGTTCACCCTGGCCGAGAGGCGACGCCTTTGTGCGTACAGTTCCTGTGGTTGCTAGTCGTGGTGTTCCAGCTGTTCGTGAGTTTGCTAGGCAGCCTCCGTTTCGCGGTCAGTTTGGTTCAGGGAGGTTCGACCGTAGCTTTGAGGCTAGGAGAGAGTCTAGGCCACGTTTTCCCCCGCGTGGTGCTAGAGGTCCGATGATGAGAGACGAGAGGGTTTCACGCGGTAGAGTTGATTTTGCTAACCCTTCTTTTGAGCAGATGGCCCGACACTGGTTTGACTCGTTTTGTGCTAACCCCAGTGTCGAGTCATTCGCTCATTCTCGTTCTCGGTTCTGATTGTGCAGGTGGGAGGCTTGGAGAACTTTTGGTTGATGGATTCTGGCTGCTCGAGACATATGACAGGTAATGGTAAGTGGTTCTCCAGTCTCACCCCGGTGGTGTCCAGGCAGTACATCACTTTCTTGGATAAGGGTAGAGGTAGAGTGTTGTCAGAGGGTGCTATTCAGGTGAGCGACACTTTCATGCTAAAGCGGGTTGCTCTTGTCAAGAATGTTGGTTTCAATTTGCTCTCAGTTTCTCAGCTTCTTGATGAGGGTTATGAGGTTCGATTTAAGCGTGGTGATTCGAAAATTCTTGATTCTCGAGGTGACCTTGTGTGTATGATCATTCCTGAGGGGCAGATTTTTCGTGCTGATTTTTCTCGATCTTTTGGTCCTTCACGGTGTTTGATCGCTGGTACTTCTTCTGAGCTTTGGAAGTGGCATAGGAGATTGGGTCATGTGAGCTTTGATCTACTCACACGCTTGAGTGCTCTTGACCTTATCCGAGGATTGCCCAAGCTCAAGTTCGAGAAAGATTTGGTTTGTGCACCTTGTAGGCATGGAAAAATGGTTGCTGCTTCTCACCCACCTTTGACAGATGTTATGACTGAACGTCCAGGGGAGCTCTTGCACATGGATTTGGTTGGCCCCGCTCGAGTTCGTTCAGTTGGTGGGAAGTGGTATGTTCTTGTGGTTGTTGATGACTTTTCTCGGTATGCTTGGGTGTTCTTTCTGGCGTCAAAGGATGAGACATTTGATTTTGTTCGAGATCTGATTTTGAGGTTGAAAAACGAGAGTAATGGTGGTGCCATGAGAGCTATACGTAGCGACAATGGTACGGAATTTAAGAACACTCGTTTTGATGCCTTCTGTCGTGATCTTGGTCTCGAACATCAATACTCTTCGCCATATGTTGCTTGTCAGAATGGTGTCATTGAGAGAAAGAATAGAACACTTTGTGAGATGGCTAGGACGATGCTAGATGAGCATAGGACTCCTAGGAAGTATTGGGCAGAAGCGGTGAACACAGCTTGCTATGTGTCGAATTGGATTTTCCTTCGTGCTTTCAAGAAGAAAACTTGCTATGAGCTTTTCCATGGTCGTTCTCCCCGTGTGAGTCACTTTCGGGTCTTTGGTTTCAAGTGTTTCATCTTGAAGAAAGGAAATTTGGACAAGTTTGAGTCTCGTTCAATGGATGGAATTTTTCTTGGTTATGCTAATCATTCTCGAGCATATCGTGTGCTCAATCTTGAAACTAACCAAATCATGGAGACTTGCGAAGTTACCTTCGACGAGACCATTCCGTGTAGCTCTTCTGCTTTTGAGTGTGCAGGTGATGATGACTTGGGACAGCCCATCTTTGAGGAAGAACAGCCTGATGATGAAGATGATGAGGAATTTCAGGCACCGTGTGGAGATCGTGTACCTTCTACTTCCACTACTACCACGACGTTCGACGACGGCCCTTCTGCTACACCTTCGTCGAGTCGCGCTCCAGATCGAGTTCAAGTGGAAGCTGATGTTGAGGGGGAGGCAATCTCGAGGCGAGAAGCTCCCCTGCTGGTACAGAGGGATCATCCACCTTCGAAGATCATCGGGAACATGGATGAACGCACTACACGGTCGAGGTCACAGAACATCTCTCATTATGCTCATTCTGCTTTTGTCGCGTCTTTTGAGCCCAAAAATGTTGGACATGCTTTATCTGATTCCGATTGGGTCAATGCCATGCATGAAGAGCTTGAAAACTTTGAGAGAAATCAGGTGTGGAAGTTAGTAGAACCACCTCCAAATTGCCATCCCATAGGAACCAAGTGGGTGTACAAGAACAAGAGGGATGAGAGTGGTGAGATTGTGAGAAACAAAGCGAGGTTGGTTGCTCAGGGGTTTTCGCAGCAGGAGGGGATAGATTATGAGGAGACATTTGCTCCTGTTGCCCGTTTGGAGGCAATTCGGATCCTTCTAGCATTTGCAGTTGCTAAAGGGTTCAAATTGTACCAAATGGACGTGAAGAGTGCCTTCTTGAATGGGGTGATCGAGGAAGAAGTGTATGTAAGGCAGCCCCCGGGTTTTGAGAGTGAGAGATACCCACACCGAGTGTACAAACTCCACCGAGCTTTATATGGCCTAAAGCAAGCACCCAGAGCATGGTATGGCAGGTTGAGAGGGTTCTTGCTTAGTAAGAGGTTTGTGATGGGAAAGGTTGACAAGATGCTCTTCTTGCTTAGAAATGGCAATGATCTTTTAATCGTTTAGATTTACGTGGATGATATCATTTTTGGTGGCTCTTCTCATGATCTTGTTGCCAAGTTTGCTAACGATATGAGCAGGGAATTTGAGATGTCGATGATGGGAGAGTTGCAGTTCTTTCTCGGGCTGCAGATCAAGCAAACCAAGGATGGGACATTCGTGCACCAAAGCAAGTACACCAAGGACATCCTCAAGAAATTTGACATGAGCGACTCCAAGCCGATGACTACGCCGATGAGTACGACTACAGCTTTGGATGCGGATGTGGACGGAGAACCAGTGGACCAGAAGGAGTACCGGAGCATGATCGGCTCCCTCCTCTACTTGACGGCGATGAGGCCGGACATACAGTTCAGCGTATGTCTGTGCGCTCGTTTTCAGGCTTCACCGAGGACTTCACATCGTCAGGCCGTCAAGAGGATTCTCAGGTATCTCAAGTTTACTCCTGAGCTGGGTCTTTGGTATTCTGCCGATTCCACCCTTGCACTTCATGGTTTTTCTGATGCGGATTTCGCTGGATGTCGTGTTGATCGCAAGTCTACTTCTGGTCAGTGTCAGTTTCTTGGTTCGTCTCTTGTGTCATGGTCTTCTCGCAAGCAGTCTAGCGTAGCCCAATCCACCACTGAAGCCGAGTATGTTGCTGCTGCTAGCTGTTGTTCTCAGTTGCTTTGGACAACATACACCTTGAAAGATTTTGGCTTAGACATGTCCCATGTTCCACTTCTTTGTGATAGCACCAGTGCCATAAGCGTAGCCAAAAATCCCGTGCTTCATTCCAAAACCAAACACATAGAAGTGAGGTACCACTTTCTGAGAGATCATGTAGAGAAAGGTGATATTGAGCTTGCCCATGTTTCTACCCAAAACCAGCTTGCAGATATTTTCACTAAGCCACTTGACCAAGTTACCTTCACCCGCTTGCGAGGAGAACTTGGTGTGTGTGCGGTTTTCTGAGCTGAGTTTTGGAGGCTTCTCTTGTAGCATATGTATACTGTTGTACCATCTTTGTATCTTGATGTATATTTTTCTTGCTTTTGTATCTTGATTTCATCTTTTGTATCATATCTTAGGATGAGCTTCTCCTATATGCAGTGATTGGTACAACTTGCTACATTTTAGAGTTTAGGGAGGCTGGCTAGGGATAGCTTGTATGGATGGCTATGCTCTTGATGGTTTTGATATATATTCTGTTGAGATAGTCTCTTTTTGAACTAAAATGACAAACTGAACTTAAACTTCTACACCCATGAGTAAAAACCTTTGCATGTCTTGTTTGAGCCGAAATGACTATATCTGGCTTAAGATCATGTTAGGGTGTGATATTCTTTTCAATTGGGTCAAAGACCTTTGTCATTGTAAATGTTTAGCCCATGCTTTATCTTGTGGAGGAGCATAAGCTTCTTTCTGTCGCAAAGACATTTCATGTACCATGCTTAACTTGAAAAACTTGAAAAATGAGATGTCTATGCATGAAAGAAGAAAGATGAGAAAAAGAAATATTTGCTGAATTTATGCTCATGTCTCTATGCTTTCACCATTGCACACACTTGCACACATGGGTGCTAAGCGGTTGCATGTTGTTTGCCGGAGAAATCTCCCATGAGAAGTGAACACATGGCTCCGTGCTTTGACATGACATGAGGTAGAACTTGGGCGTTTATGATGATCTTTTGTCAAGAATGCTTGTCCTTTCATGATTTTGGTGAGATGAAGTTTATTTTTGCTTAAACAATCCATGGTTAAGAATTTGCTCATGCGGTGACATTTTTGATAAAAATCCACAATTTGTTCATGGCTTTGTCAATTGGATATATGTCTTCACATTCTTGATGGCAATGCCCGTGTGACATGATGAACTATCTAGTTTGCCTCCTCTCTAACTTGTAGCATTTTGTATTGCTCATTGTATATTTGAGAAGCTTGTAGTTGCATTTTGTACATTTTGCCTTGATGTGTGCATTGTCAACAAGGGGGAGAATTTCTGGAGCATTTGGCAAGGGGGAGTTGTTGCTGAATTTAGAAGAAAGCTTTTGCTCTAGATTTTGCCGGATTTGTGTGAGAGATTGAAAGTTTTGCCCAAATGTGGTTTTCTGAAAATTTGTGAAGTTTCTGAGAGTTTGATCATTGGAAAATCTTGCTGGGCACATGTGGAAGGTTTTCAAGTTGGAACGGCATCGTTGCGAGTTGGTTTGTAAAATTTTGGCTCTTTTCACTTTGGTCATCTGCCAGGGGCGGTTTAACCGCCCCCCTGGGCGGTTTAACCGCCCCTGTGCTGAGAGCACACAGTTTGTGGAGATTTGAGCCATTCTTGAGTGTTTTTCGCACGCACAAGTTCACTTGTTCAGGGGGAGTTGCATCTTTGCAGGGGGAGTACTTTGAGAGTCCTGAAAAGTGAGTTGGAGGATTTGAAGTTTGTGATTTGTGCTTTGTGCTTTTGCTCTTTTGCCGATGGTGTTGAGCCCTTTCGCTTCTTCTTGAAGGGTCGGCGTTTCTGGAGCTTTCTCTTGCAGAGTGACTTTGTTCTCGGCTTGTTCTTGCTTTTAGTCACTTGCTTGAGTCTTGTTTTCGATTTCTTTTATATTTTCTTCATATCAATTGGTTACCTTGTGTGTGTTATCAATGCACTCATCAAGGGGGAGATTGAGGACCCAGTGTGTCCGAGGACCGGTGGATGGTCGCTTCCTGTGATGAGTGATTGACAACGTGGTGTGGATTGACGTTTCCCTTGGCTTAAGTATTGCAGGTGTAGAATGCGGCTTGGTTGCATTGGTGCAGGTGAAGAACAGGCACGAAAGGTCTTAGCCATGGCGGCCTCCGAGGAGCGGAGAGACAAGTAGGCTTGGTTCGAGGGACCCGATGGCCGGTGGATCAAGTGCGGTTCACATGCTGGCAAGAACGAGCAAGGGGACATGGTTCCGGTGCGAGGTAGCGGCTCACAACCGAAGCTCGTATGCGGACGAGAAGCCGGCGCAAGGTGGCGGCTAACAACCAAAGTTTGCGCGCGGGGTTTGGTGATTTGGCCACAAAATCATCGGTGGACGGTTTCCCTTGGTTTGGGCCTCAAAACCAAGGACCGAGGACTCGACGAGGCGAACTTGGGCAGCAGGGCCGTGTGGGCTGACAGGGGCGGTTTAACCGCCCCCCCTGGGCTGGCCCAAGAACGGCGTCGAGGAGCTTCGATCCGGAGGACACGCGGCGTGACTGCAAGGCTTGCGTCGGAGGAAAGCTAGCTTGCAGTGGAAGGTGCCCGAGCCGGAAAATATCTGAGATCAAAATGTCAAATTTGCCCCTGAGGGGTATGTATCACTTAGGGGTAGTTTAGTCTTTAGAGCACCACCACTTGGACTACTAATAGGCCCCTTCAGGGCTGGTGGCAGTGATCTCTCTAGTTATCTCTTTAGGTTTTCCTTTGAACTAGTTTTCCCTTCATCCCCTCCACCTAGAACTACTTTGAATCATTCCTAGTTTGTATAGGTGAATTCATGGTTATGTGATTGAGTTTATGCTGCTCATCTTTGTGCCATGATTTGATTTCCCGAGCTCCCTTTCCTTTTTCTATTTTCGTGGGTATTTTCGGAGCTATTTTTGGGGGATTTTCGTTCTTCTTGTTATAGGGCGTTTTCTCTCGGATTTCTTTGGGGGATTCACGTATGAGTGCCTTGTGCCTCTTTTGCTGGTGATCCTTTGCCCCCAAACGTCGAGAATCGCTCTGGATTTGAGATTTTCGGGATGAACTCGAGGTCATGGTGTTCTTCGCGAGATCTGCGATTCCGGGAGTTGTACTGAGTTAGAGGCCGAGATCTTTTGGGAAAACACTCCACTGGAGGTCTAGATCATCTGACCAAAATCTCGCCTCAAGAGCTCAAGCGGTTTGGGAGATCCACTTTTGTTTTGACTTTTTCCTGAGCCACCCAGGCCCGGGCGGTTTAACCGCCCCCCTGGCTGGTTTAACCGCCCCCCTCTGGGTGTGTTAGATCGAGCCGCGTTTCGGGTCATTTTGGTGTTCGTTTCGATTGGTTTGAGTTCCGCAGCTCGTTTCTTGTTCCTAGGGTCAGTAGCTTGACAGTGGCTACGTGATCTTGGCAAGATTGCTCTCGGAGGTTTCGGAGTTGTTTTTGGAGAATAGCCGGATCGATTAGAAAGAATTTTTATCGGCTCCCATTCACTCCCCCCCCCCCCCTCTCTGGTCGCCGTTTCGGTCCTTCTATGTTCCGCCCTCTTTGCTAAGAAGAAGGACAAAAGCTTGAGGTTATGCATGGACTATAGACCTCTCAATGCCGTAACCATCAAAAACAAATACCCCTTACCCCCGCATCGATATTCTCTTTGACCAGTTAGCCGGTGCGAAAGTCTTCTAAAAAATTGATCTTCGTTTTGGGTATGATCAGATCAAGATCTGCCCTTATGACATCCCTAAAACCGCCTTCTCCACCAGATATGGTCTATATGAGTACTTGGTCATGTCCTTTGGGCTTACAAATGTACCTGCTTATTTCATGTATCTCATAAATTCAGTCTTTATGCCTTATCTGGACAAGTTTGTCGTGGTCTTCATCGATGACATTCTGATCTACTGCAAAAATGAAGAAGAACATACTGAGCATCTTCGCATTGTCCTGAAAACACTTAGAGATCATCAACTTTATGCCAAGTTCTCTAAATGCGAATTCTGGCTCAACTGTGTCAAGTTTCTCGGGCACACAATCTCTGAAGATGGTATTTTAGTAGACCCTGGAAAGTACAAGAGGTCATGGATTGGAAAACTCCCACTTCTGTCCACCAAATCCGTAGTTTCCTTGGTCTGGCAGGGTACTACCATCGTTTCATTCCTGACTTCTCCAAAATAGCCAAGCCTATGACTAAACTGCTAAAGAAAGGAGCTAAATTCAAATGGACGGAGAAATGTGAAGAAGCCTTCCACACATTAAGGCAACTCCTCACTTCCGCACACGTTTTAGCACAGCCTAACAACACGAAGCCTTATGATATCTACTGTGATGCTTCAGGCACTAGTCTCAGTTGTGTTCTTATGAAAGATAATCGAGTTATCGCGTATGCTTCGCGGGCACTTCGTCCTCATGAGCTGAATTACCCTACGCACGATCTCGAGCTAGCAGCCGTGATCCATGCTCTGAAACTTTGGAGGCACCACCTCATGGGAGCACAATGCAAGGTATACACGGATCACAAGAGTGAGTATATCCTTACCCAGTCTGATCTTAATATGAGGTAGAGAAGCTGGCTAGAACTAGTCAAGGACTATGATCTAGAAATATTATATCACCCCGGGAAGGCCAACGTGGTAGCTGATGCCTTGAGTCGGAAAGCGCATTGCAACTATCTCACTGCAGAAACTTACAATCAGACCTTATGTGCAGAGATGAGGAAACTTAGTTTGGAAATTGTTCCTCATGGCTCATTGAATCACATTTCCTTTGAACCAACCCTCTAGATCGTTGCCGCTCAATCTCAAGATAAATGCATCAAGACAATCAAGGAAAGGCTTTCTGAAGGAGATGAGAAGTATCGTTGTTTCCGATTGGATCAGCAGTAGGTGGTACATTTTGGGAAACGTTTAGTGGTACCTAAGAATCCGGAGCTTCGAAAGGAAATTCTAGATGAGGCTCACCTCTCTAAATTATCTATTCACCCTGGAAGCAGCAAGATGTACCAGGATTTGAGACAAAACTTTTGGTGGACAAGAATGAAGAGAGACATTGCCACATACGTCTCAGAGTGCGATACATGTCAAAGAATCAAGGCCAGTCATCTTAAGGTAGCTGGAACGCTACGACCCCTTCCCATACCACCATTGGATTACCGCTCACTTCCCAAAAGCATGATTCCATATGGGTTATCATTGATCGACTTACCAAAACCGCCCACTTTATTCCCGTAAATACCACCTATCAAGCCAAGCATTATGCTGATATCTACTTTGAGCAAATTGTTCGTTTGCACGGGACACCCAAGACCATCATATCGGATAGAGGTTCTCAGTTTATGTCCCGGTTTTGGGAAAGGTTACAGGAATCCTTAGGAACCAAGTTGATTCATAGCTCCGCATATCACCCACAGACGGATGGCCAGACTGAACGAGTAAATCAAATAGTTGAAGACATGTTAAGAGCTTGTGTGATACACTTCGACAAAAATTGGGACAAATGTTTGCCGCTCGCTGAATTTTCATACAACAATAGCTACCAAGCTAGCTTGAAGATGGCACCTTTCGAGGCACTATATGGCAGGAGATGTCGAACTTCGTTGAGCTGGTCCCAAACCGGCGAGAGACCGATGTTAGGCACTGACCTAGTGACCGATGCAGAGGAGAAAGTAAAGGTGATTCAGGCTAACCTAAAGGCTGCCCAATCCAGGTAGAAGAGCTACTTTGATAACAGGAAGAAGCCCCTACATTTCCTTGTTGGAGATCACGTTTACCTTCGAGTTTCACCTACTAAGGGAGTATAGAGGTTCGGAGTAAAGGGGAAACTGGCACCTCATTACATTGGACCTTATGAGATTATAGAAATTTGTGGACCCGTAGCCTACCGAGTACAGCTCCCCGAGAAACTCTCAGGTGTCCACAATGTTTTCCACGTATCCCAACTCAAGAATTGTGTTCGAGTTCCAGAGGTTGAGATTGTAGACGAAGACATAGCCTGGGTAGAACCAGACTTGGCTATGGTGGAACACCCTTTAAAGATTCTCGACCGTAAGGAAAGGGGAACTAGACGGAAGGTTGTCAAGATGTACAAGATACAATGGAATCATCGCACTGAGGAAGAAGCTACATGGGAAACAGAGAGTTACCTTAACACCAAGTTTTCGGGTTTTCTTCTGCTACATGATCGTAAGCACCCTTCCACCGCACTAGCTTTTTCCTACACTTGAATCTCGGGTCGAGATTCCATTTAAGGGGGGTAGGCTATGACAACCTAGGTGTTTAATTAACTTAATCACCTGCTCAACCTTGTGCCTTAGCCTAATTAGGTGTAATTAAGCTCCACCTAGATTTTCACTTAAGGAAAGTCCACCCAAAACCCTTTGCACCTCGGTGAACCTTGGACCTTTCCTGGTTGGCATGGTTTGAATTCAAATTTTCACTTAAGAACTTGAAAATCGACCAATACAAAAGTTGTTCAGTTTTTAATGGGACACATTTTCGTTAATTGGCTCATTTCAAGATTTTGAGTAGAAGACCCCTTAAATCTTAGTCGAAGACAGTAGATCTTTAGAAGTTCACTGCCAGCCGGCACTTAAGTTCACCGGTTTTCATCTCGTTTTTCCCCTCGATCCAATCACTTTTTCCTTGGTTAGCCTTTACAAAACTTGTAGCTGGTAGTCTGGGACACGACTTTGCTTTTTGGAGATTTTGAACTTCAGGTCAAAATTTTGGAGGAATTCGTATTTGAAAAGACGCCCGGCAGGTGTTCGACGTTATGCCGGCGCTCTGGGGCGCTCGCGCGTTCCAGCTCCGCCGCCTGCCACTTGGTGCCCGTCGCTTGACACCAACGTCGAGGCCGACCCCCGGCGGGCCCACACGCGGCACGACGTCGTCCGCCGTTGCCCTAACGGCCGCGCAGCCGCGCCCCAACCGTGATGCGACGCCTGCCCAGTCCGCGCTGCTCCCCAATCCCCTGCGCTTGCTTCGCCGTGGCTGCCCGACCAGCGCCGCCTCGCCGTGACAAGCCGCCGACCGGCGCGCCCTGTCGGCCGTGGCCGCCACGCCAGCGACGTCCGAGCCAACACGTGCAGCTTCACCGCGTTTGAGCCGCCGTCCGTACCTTGCCCTCGACCGCCTATAAAAGGCCCGACACCCCATTCACGCGAGCCCACCCGCCGCTCGCCATTGCCGCCGCCGCTCCCCGCCATGCATGCTGCTCCGCCGCCGTCCAACGCCACCAGAGCTCGCCCACGCCCCTGCTCCAGCTTCCCAGAGCCCCAGCCACTCCTTTCCGCCACCGCCGTCACCGACATTAGCGAAGATAGAGCCGCCACCGCGCTGCTTCACCGCCCGCCGCCGTCGCTCCACCTCCGGCCGAGTTCCCTGGACCGGATCTGCTCGAGGTGAGGCGGTGAGCAACCCTAGCATGATCTCGTCCAGCCCCGTGGCCCCACATCACCGGATTCCGGCCAAACCCGCTGTCGGCCGTGACCCGGGGACCGTATTGCAAAGCCTTAGATCTTTCCAGGGTCCTTTCTGCAAGTTTCCAGGGGCTAATCTGTGAATAGATTGTATAGATCTAGGTTTTAAATCTGAGATCTTGTAAAATCGGTTAAAAATCACAAAAAATCAGAAAAATGCAAGCTCAATTTTGTTGGACTCTCTGTGCTGTGTTCTATCTTTTATAGAAATCATGTATAGGTGTTTCCTTTATAGATTTCAAACTAAGTTCAAATCAGTTCAAACTTAAATTTGTGCATAGTTTGAAATCTACTGCTTTGTTTGTGCTAATTTTTGGGTATGTTGTAGTTGGTGAATTGTTTAGGCCTCTGTAAAAAGTTGGCACAAAGTTACATACTAGATTGTTAGTTACCTATTAAATTAAAGAACCAAAATGCCAGAATAAACTATTGAAGTACCTTGCTTAAAAGGCTAAATAATAATAAGTCACTTCTTTAAGCTATTTAAATAAGCTAAACACCTCACACCACACTCCCTTGCTGTTTTGTGAAGAAATCAAAGTTAACGCTAATAGATGTATACACAATCACCACCACACACCCCAAGTACTTTAATGAGTAATTACAAACTTAATTAAAGAAAGGGAAGGTCAGACCAAAATTGTCCAGGTGAATGTGTCACTCAATACACCCCGGGTCTATCATTATGCAATGATGATGGCTCAATACAAGATCATACTCTTAATTGCATATGCATCTCGTGTAGAACCAGTCCTCGCTGACGGCGACTACGAACTCATACCTGCTGGAGGAGAAGGCGAAGCAGAAGGTCAAGTGAACGCCGTCCGGATCGAGCAAGACCCGAACGCCGCTGCCGAGGAACCCCAAGCTAACATCGTGCCCGAAGGCAAGCCCCGGAGCATGTCCTATGTTTCTGAATCTTGCAACTATGTTTGTTAAATTTGCTTGTGCATTTACATTTCAGGAGTTGAATTGAAACCTTAGTTGCATGATCCTAGGTACCTATTCTTTGCAATACTAGTATGATAAGTCGATAGCTGCCATGCTATAAGGACTCGGTAAAAGTCGAGTGATTTCCTGTCACTCGTGAGATGTAGGAATTACCTGCCTTACTTATGTTGGAATCATAAGGAGAACGGGTAGGGATTTTTGTCATGTAGATGCCCCGTCTATGTATGCTAAAATTTGTTAAGGTCGAAAGGTATGGTACTGCTGGTTATGTTTTTGAACGTACCAAGCACTTGTCGATTCTATGGGGTCGGTAAGTTTAGTATCTGCATGAATTCGGTGTGCGGACTTTTTACTGCTCCTATCGGGAACTTCTTCCCCATGCCTCGAACATGTGGGTACGAAGGGTGTAAGTGTTCTGTTCTACGACCTTGGACTTCGTATGCCAGGGGGAGTTTGGCTCTATACGCAATTGGAGGATTGATGGGAACTACCTGGTAGCGCTAGCCTTTGGCTGAGTGCGATGATCCGTGTGCTTGGGCCCCCATTGCAAGGTTAAGAAATCGGTTCGAACTGTCTGTTTCTCACAGCTAATGAGACTACTTGACCTCTGTGCCGCATTGAGTAAGAAGTGGAACATGACGATGGAAAGAAACCTGATGTTGCTTAATTGCTTGCTCCACTTGCTTGGTTAGTGCAGGTTGCTTACTTAGAATGGTTAAATTTGAACTAGAAATTGATGCTAAAATATTGAAAGCAAGGACCCATTCTTAGTCACTCTTTGGCAAAACAAACCCACCAGCCAAAAGCCTTGCATGTCTAGGAGTCGGTGACGTAGTTTTCACCCGACGGGTAAGTCTTGCTGAGTATTAGTATACTCAGCCTTGCTTGTTGAATTGTTTTCAGGAAGTGCTCTCGAGGAGATGGTTGCAGGTCTTACCGGGCCAACCACCCTTCCTCCAGGTTGGACCGTTGTTTGGGACGAGGATGCTTCTGAGTGACGTCACGACGGCTTCACGTGATGTTACTATCGTTTTGAATAAATAGTTTGTTTCTGCTGCTTTTCAAAACTCTGAGACTACTGTTACCGTATGCATTGAACTATTTGTAATAAAGCACCTCAATTAGGACCTTTAATTAATTGTGGATTGTTGTAATCTCTCGGACTCACCTTCGAGTGGGTATTTGCACGACTCGTTTCAATCGAGGTAATTGTTCGTGGTTGCATCGGGCTCGATCCGACAGATCGGCATCTTAATCTATTCTAATTGCGTGATGACCAATGGAAGGTTAATGCAGTTAAGCCAGATTAATTTGAGCGGTTCTGCCACAAGAACTAACGTGGTGGATTACGTCGGCCGGACAGGGTTGTCACCACCTGCCGGCTACCACAACTATTCCGTTGAACTAGGTGCAAACCAAGGTAACGACGAGTCTAGGCACCACGCCTATACTAATAAATACTACTTCAATTGATATTAGAGCAAAGCACCCACTACTAAGTAGTGAACGAGGAACGAGTGAACAAAAGCTAGCAATACTGAATGCTTAATAAATCAGAAGGAGTCAGTATTACCAGACAAGACCCAGATGTTACTCGAAGTTGAGCCGCATCCGCCGAGGTACAAAGTGGAAGAGAAGCCGACAACTCCGGCTTCTCTCCCAGACTCTCACCTCACCTCTCTCCCTATTTTCTAAGTATGGGAGTGGTAGCGCTTCGCCCTAGAGCTTCTTCTACTCTATTTTTGTTGTGTCTTGAGTGGGGGTGAAGGGCGCCTTTTATAGCCGCCCAAGCATGGAAGCCAGTGTAGATGTTAAGCATGCTTAGCTTCCTCATTGAAGGGGAGGCATAGATGTTTTTAGCCCTGGGTTTGGCTCCATATTTGCTTTCTTTTCTCATGTATGTTCTTGCACTCACAAATCATTCAAAGCTTGTGGAACTCATTAGTATAAATGATATTAGCATGATTATCACTATATGAGCATGAATTCCGGAGAAATGTTGAAGGTAAAATCGTATAATAACGGCCGTCAACACTCCCCCACACTTAGACCCTTGCTCGTCCTCGAGCGAGGAGTAGGGACTACGATGAGACAAGACATGCAAGGAAATGGAACAAGCATAAGAAATATTCCAAGCCATACCTTGTACTTGTGAATTTTGTAGTGTCTATCATGCCATCTTGGGTAGTTGAGGATTGGAACGATCATGAATCAAGTCACTTCAACTCTATGTGTCAGGTGGCTTGGGATTTTTCAATAAGTTTTCAAAAACAAACCTTGCATTGCTCCTCATTTGATTCTCTCTGATCTCTCAAGATGTCTATATCCTTACCAAGGCATTAACTTGCCTTTCTTCAACCTACTTTTAATGATGGCTATAAGTGGAGTTCAAGGTAGGGTATGAAGATGAGTGAAGGACCAAAACGGCGACCAGAGAGGGGGGGAGTGAATGGGAGCCGATAAAAATTCTTTCTAATCGATCCGGCTATTCTCCCAAAACAACTCCGAAACCTCCGAGAGCAATCTTGCCAAGATCACGTAGCCACTGTCAAGCTACTGACCCTAGGAACAAGAAACGAGCAGCGGAACTCGAACCAATCGAAACGAACACCAAAACGACCCGAAACGCGGCTCGATCTAACACACCCAGAGGGGGGCGGTTAAACCGGCCAGGGGGGCGGTTAAACCGACCGGGCCTGGGTGGCTCGGGAAAAAGTCAAAACAAAAGTGGATCTCCCAAACCGCTTGAGCTCTTGAGGCAAGATTTTTGTCAGAAGATCTAGACCTCCAGTGGAGTGTTTTCCCAAAAGATCTCGGCCTCTAACTCAGTACAACTCCCGGAATCGCAGATCTCGCGAAGAACACCATGACCTCGAGTTCATCCCGAAAATCTCAAATCCAGAGCGATTCTCGGTGTTTGGGGGCAAAGGATCACCAGCAAAAGAGGCACAAGGCACTCATACGTGAATCCCCCAAAGAAATCTGAGAGAAAACGCCCTAGAACAAGAAGAACGAAAATCCCCCAAAAATAGCTCTGAAAATACCCACGAAAATAGAAAAAGGAAAGGGAGCTCGGGAAATCAAATCATGGCACAAAGATGAGCAGCGCAAACTCCATCACATAACCATGAATTCACCTATACAAACTAGGAATGATTCGAAGTAGTTCTAGGCGGAGGGGATGAAGGGAAAACTAGTTCAAAGGAAAAACTAAAGAGATAACTAAAGAGATAACAGCCACCAGCCCTGAAAGGGCCCATTAGTAGTCCATGTGGTGGTGTCCTAAAGACTAAACTACCCCTAAGTGATACATACCCCTCAGGGGCAAATTTGACATTTGATCTTCAGATATTTTCCGGCTCGGGCACCTTCCACTGCAAGCTAGCTTCCCTTCGACGCAAGCCTTGCAGTCACGCCGCGTGTCCTCCGGATCGAAGCTCCTCGACGCCGTTTTTGGGCCGGCCCAGGGGGAGGCGGTTAAACCGCCCCTGGGGGGCGGTTAAACCGCCCCTGGCTGGTCACCTCAGCCCAGCTGCCCAAATCCGCCTCGTCGAGTCCTCGGTCCTTGGTTTTGAGGCCCAAACCAAGGGAAACCGTCCACCGATGATTTTGTGGCCAAATCACCAAACCCCGCGCGCAAACTTCGGTTGTTAGCCGCCACCTTGCGCCGGCTTCTCGTCCGGGTACGAGCTTCGGTTGTGAGCCGCTACCTCGCACTGGAACTATGTCCCCTTGCTCGTTCTTGCCAGCATGTGAACCGCACTTGATCCACCGGCCATCAGGTCCCTCGAACCAAGCCTACTTGTCTCTCCGCTCCTCGGAGGCCGCCATGGCTAAGACCTTTCGCGCCTGTTCTTCACCTGCACCAATGCAACCAAGCCGCATACTACACCTGCAATACTTGAGCCAAGGGAAACGTCAATCCACACCACGTTGTCAATCACTCATCACACCAGGAAGCGACCATCCACCGGTCCTCGGACACACTGGGTCCTCAATCTCCCCCTTGATGAGTGCATTGACAACACACACATAGTAACCAATTGATATGAAGAAAATGTAAAAGAAATCGAAAACAAGGCTCAAGCAAGTGACTAAAAGCAAGAACAAGCCGAGAACAAAGTCACTCTGCAAGAGAAAGCTCCAGAAACGCCGACCCTTCAAGAAGAAGCGAAAGGGCTCAACACCATCGGCAAAAGAGCAAAAGCACAAAGCACAAATCACAAACTTCAAATCCTCCAACTCACTTTTCAGGACTCTCAAAGCACTCCCCCTGCAAAGATGCAACTCCCCCTGAACAAGTGAACTTGTGCGTGCGAAAATCACTCGAAAATGGCTCAACTCTCCACAAAACTTGTGCTCTCAGCACAGGGGCGGTTAAACCGCCCAGGGGGGGCGGTTAAACCGCCCCTGGCAGATGACCAAGGCCAAAAATGCCAAAAATGCACAAACCAACTCGCAACGATGCCGTTCCAACTTGAAAACCTTCCACATGTGCCCAGCAAGATATTCCAATGATCAAACTCTCAGAAACTTCGCAAATTTTCAGAAAACCTCATTTGGGCAAAACTTTCAATCTCTCACACAAATCCGACAAATTTTAGAGCAAAAGTTTTCTTCAAAATTCAGCAACAACTCCCCCTTGCCAAATGCTCCAGAAATTCTCCCCCTTGTTGACAATGCACACATCAAGGCAAAATGTACAAAATGCAACTACAAGCTTCTCAAATATACAATGAGCAATACAAAATGCTACAAGTTAGAGAGGAGGCAAACTAGATAGTTCTTCATGTCACACGGGCATTGCCATCAATAAGGTGAAGACATATATCCAATTGACAAAGCCATGAGCAAATTGTGGATTTTTATCAAAAATGTCACCGCATGAGCAAAGTCCTAACCATGGATTGTTTAAGCAAAAATAAGCTTCATCTCACCAAAATCATGAAAGGTACAAGCATTCTTGACAAAAGATCATCATAAACGCCCAAGTTCTACCTCATGTCATGTCAAAGCACGGATCCATGTGTTCACTTCTCATGGGAGACTTCTCCGGCAAACAACATGCAACCGCTTAGCACCCATGTGTGCAAGTGTGTGCAATGGTGAAAGCATAGAGACATGAGCATAAATTCAGCAAATATTTCTTTTTCTCATCTTTCTTCTTTCATGCATAGACATCTTATTTTTCAAGTTTTTTAAGCATGGTACATGAAATGTCTTTGCGACAGAAAGAAGCTTATGCTCCTCCACAAGATAAAGCATGGGCTAAACATTTACAATGACAAAGGTCTTTGACCCATTTGAAAAGAATATCACACCCTAGCATGATCTTAAGCAAGATTTAGCCATTTCGGCTCAAACAAGACATGCAAAGGCATTTACTCATGGGTGTAGAAGTTTAAGTTCAGTTTGTCATTTTAGTTCAAAAAGAGACTATCTCAATAGAATATATATCAAAACCATCAAGAGCATAGCCATCCATACACGCTATCCCTAGCCAGCCTGCCTAAACTCTAAAATGTAGCAAGTTGTACCAATCACTGCATATAGGAGAAGCTCATCCTAAGATATGATACAAAAGATGAAATCAAGATACAAAAGCAAGAAAAATATACATCAAGATACAAAGATGGTACAATAGTATACATATGCTACAAGAGAAGCCTCCAAAACTCAGCTCAGAAAACCGCACACACACCAAGTTCTCCTCGCAAGCGGGTGAAGGTAACTTGGTCAAGTGGCTTAGTGAAAATGTCTGCAAGCTGGTTTTGGGTAGAAACGTGGGCAAGCTCAATATCTCCTTTCTCCACATGATCTCTCAGAAAGTGGTACCTCACTTCTATGTGTTTGGTTTTGGAATGAAGCACGGGATTTTTGGCTACGCTTATGGCACTGGTGCTATCACAAAGAAGTGGAACATGGGACATGTCTAAGCCAAAATCTCTCAAGGTGTATGTGATCCAAAGCAACTGAGAACAACAGCTAGCAGCAGCAACATACTCGGCTTCAGTGGTGGATTGGGCTACGCTAGACTGCTTGCGAGAAGACCAAGACACAAGAGACGATCCAAGAAACTGACACTGACCAGAAGTAGACTTGCGATCAACACGACATCCAGCAAAATCCGCATCAGAAAAACCATGAAGTGCAAGAGTGGAATCGGCAGAATACCAAAGACCCAGCTCAGGAGTAAACTTGAGATACCTGAAAATCCTCTTGACGGCCTGACGATGTGAAGTCCTCGGTGAAGCCTGAAAACGAGCGCACAGACACACGCTGAACTGTATGTCCGGCCTCGTCGCCGTCAAGTAGAGGAGGGAGCCGATCATGCTCCGGTACTCCTTCTGGTCCACTGGTTCTCCGTCTACATCCGCATCCAAAGCTGTAGTCGTACTCATCGGCGTAGTCATCGGCTTGGAGTCGCTCATGTCGAATTTCTTGAGAATGTCCTTGGTGTACTTGCTTTGGTGCACAAATGTCCCATCCTTGGTTTGCTTGATCTGCAGCCCGAGAAAGAACTGCAACTCTCCCATCATCGACATCTCAAATTCCCTGCTCATATCATCTGCAAACTTGGCAACAAGATCATGAGAAGAGCCACCAAAAATGATATCATCCACGTAAATCTGAACGATTAAAAGATCTTTGCCATTTCTCAGCAAGAAGAGCGTCTTATCAACCTTCCCCATCACAAACCCCTTGCTCAGCAAGAACCCTTTCAATCTACCATACCACGCTCTGGGTGCTTGCTTTAGGCCATATAAAGCTCGGTGGAGTTTGTACACTCGGTGTGGGTATCTCTCACTCTCAAAACCCGGGGGCTGCCTCACATACACTTCTTCCTCGATCACCCCATTCAAGAAGGCACTCTTCACATCCATTTGGTACAATTTGAACCCTTTAGCAACTGCAAATGCTAGAAGGATCCGAATCGCCTCCAAACGGGCAACAGGAGCAAATGTCTCCTCATAATCTATCCCCTCCTGCTGCGAGAACCCCTGAGCAACCAACCTCGCTTTGTTCCTCACAATCTCACCACTCTCATCCCTCTTGTTCTTGAACACCCACTTGGTTCCTATGGGATGGCAATTTGGAGGTGGTTCAACTAACTTCCACACCTGATTTCTCTCAAAGTTTTCAAGCTCTTCATGCATGGCATTGACCCAATCAGAATCAGATAAAGCGTGTCCAACATTTTTGGGCTCAAAAGACGCGACAAAAGCAGAATGAGCATAATGAGAGATGTTCTGTGACCTCGACCGTGTAGTGCGTTCATCCATGTTCCCGATGATCTTCGAAGGTGGATGATCCCTCTGTACCAGCCGGGGAGCTTCTCGCCTCGAGATTGCCTCCCCCTCAACATCAGCTTCCACTTGAACTCGATCTGGTGCGCGACTCGACGAAGGTGTAGCAGAGGGACCGTCGTCGAACGTCGTGGTAGTAGTGGAAGTAGAAGGTACACGATCTCCACACGGTGCCTGGATCTCCTCATCGTCTTCATCATCAAGCTGTTCTTCCTCAAAGATGGGCTGTCCCAAGTCATCATCACCTGCACACTCAAAAGCAGAAGAGCTACACGGAATGGTCTCGTCGAAGGTGACTTCGCAAGTCTCCATGATTTGGTTAGTTTCAAAATTGAGCACACGATATGCTCGAGAGTGATTAGCATAACCAAGAAAAATTCCATCCATCGAACGAGACTCAAACTTGTCCAAATTTCCTTTCTTCAAGATGAAACACTTGCAACCAAAGACCCGAAAGTGACTCACACGGGGGGAACGACCATGGAAAAGCTCATAGCAAGTTTTCTTCTTGAAAGCACGAAGGAAAATCCGATTTGAAACATAGCAAGCTGTGTTCACCGCTTCTGCCCAATACTTCCTAGGAGTCCTATGCTCATCTAGCATCGTCCTAGCCATCTCACAAAGTGTTCTATTCTTTCTCTCAACAACACCATTCTGACAAGCAACATATGGCGAAGAGTATTGATGTTCGAGACCAAGATCACGACAGAAGGCATCAAAACGAGTGTTCTTAAATTCCGTACCATTGTCGCTACGTATAGCTCTCATGGCACCTCCATTACTCTCGTTTTTCAACCTCAAAATCAGATCTCGAACAAAATCAAATGTCTCATCCTTCGACGCCAGAAAGAACACCCAAGCATACCGAGAAAAGTCATCAACAACCACAAGAACATACCACTTCCCACCAACTGAACGAACTCGAGCGGGGCCAACCAAATCCATGTGCAAAAGCTCCCCTGGACGCTCAGTCATAACATCTGTCAAAGGTGGGTGAGAAGCAGCAACCATTTTTCCATGTCTACAAGGTGCACAAACCAAATCTTTCTCGAACTTGAGCTTGGGCAATCCTCGGATAAGGTCAAGAGCACTCAAGCGTGTGAGTAGATCAAAGCTCACATGACCCAATCTCCTATGCCACTTCCAAAGCTCAGAAGAAGTACCAGCGATCAAACACCGTGAAGGACCAAAAGATCGAGAAAAATCAGCACGAAAAATCTGTCCCTCAGGAATGATCATACACACAAGGTCACCTCGAGAATCAAGAATTTTCGAATCACCACGCTTAAACCGAACCTCATAACCCTCATCAAGAAGCTGAGAAACTGAGAGCAAATTGAAACCAAGATTCTTGACAAGAGCAACCCGCTTCAACATGAAAGTGTCGCTCACCTGAATAGCACCCTCTGACAACACTCTACCTCTACCCTTATCCCCGAAAGTGATGTACTGCCTGGACACCACCGGGGTGAGACTGGAGAACCACTTACCATTACCTGTCATATGTCTCGAGCAGCCAGAATCCATCAACCAAAAGTTCTCCAAGCCTCCCACCTCATCCTCGGAGTCGGAGTCGGAGTCGTCCTTGCTCTTCACGGAGTCGTGCACCATGGTGCAGTAGTCGACGGCGGCGAAGGAGATGCCGTTGAAGTTGCGGTTCAAGCTCTTCTTCTCCTTGCGGTGGCCGCGGTCTTCATCTTCACTGCTTGAGCTTGATGATGTGTTGGTGGAGCTTGTGTCGATGTCGCTCGCATCAGCCACCATCGCTCGAGATCTGTGCTTCTTGTGTCCACCGTGCTTGTTCTTGGATCTTCTCTCGTCCTTGTTCTTGTTCTTGGAGCGGTACTCGTCCTTGGGACGGTGCTTGTGGTCGTCTCGCGGGCGGTGCTTGCGGTTGTAGTCGTTCTTGATCTCCTCGGGGCACTCGGCGATGAAGTGGCCCATCTTCCCGCATCTGTAGCACGTACTCCCGGCACGCCTCGAACCCTTGCGGTTCTGGTACATCTGCTCGAACCTCCTCGTGAGCAGCGCGAGATCCTCCTCGCTCAGCACCTCATACTCTTCATCTGGAAGGGACACAAGAGAAGACAAAGCAAAGTGTCTAGGAGTGTTAGCATGTCCATATCCGGAGCCACCGACTAGAGCCAGACTATGGGGATCAGTCGGACTCTTAGCCTTGGCACGCAACTGCCTGTCAACCTCAGAGGACTTCAACTTCGAGAAAAGCTCGTCAACAGAAAGAGTCTCATAGTTTGCCGACTCCATGATCGCCTCAACCTTGGCACCCCACACGGATCTATCAAGTGCTTGCAGGAGCTTGATAGCTCGGTCATGATCCGAGTATGGGAGCACGGTAATGTTGGCTTTCATGTTGTTGACAATCGAAGTGAAACGCTGAAACAAAGCATCAACAGGCTCTCCAGGCAAATGAGCAAAATTCTCATACTCCCTCCTGTACATCGAGAAAAGCCTAGCCTTGACATGGCTATCACCACCGTGGGCTACCTTGAGCTTCTGCCAGATCTGGCAAGCTAGGTCCTCGCCCAAAACACGCTCAAACTCCTCGGCAGACAAAGCACGGAACAAGTAGTCAACAGCTCTAGCGTTTGCCTCAAACCTATCCTTTGCATCCTGGGCATCTAAGTTGGTGGGATTGACATAGTTTTCATCTTTCATCACATCCCACAGCAACTTTCCTTTGCCTCGCAAGAAAGCGCCCATACGCGCAACCCAGTTCGGGTAGTTCTTCCCATCGAAGTGCGGAGGCCCGGAACCCCGATCTTGGTACGCCATCTTTGGATCTTAGACTGGTTAGAGTCGCAAAGATCCGTAACCGGCTCTGATACCAATTGAAGGACCGAAACGGCGACCAGAGAGGGGGGGAGTGAATGGGAGCCGATAAAAATTCTTTCTAATCGATCCGGCTATTCTCCCAAAACAACTCCGAAACCTCCGAGAGCAATCTTGCCAAGATCACGTAGCCACTGTCAAGCTACTGACCCTAGGAGCAAGAAACAAGCAGCGGAACTCGAACCAATCGAAACGAACACCAAAACGACCCGAAACGCGGCTCGATCTAACACACCCAGAGGGGGGCGGTTAAACCGGCCAGGGGGGCGGTTAAACCGCCCAGGCCTGGGAGGCTCAGGAAAAAGTCAAAACAAAAGTGGATCTCCCAAACCGCTTGAGCTCTTGAGGCGAGATTTTGGTCAGATGATCTAGACCTCGAGTGGAGTGTTTTCCCAAAAGATCTCAGCCTCTAACTCAGTACAACTCCCGGAATCGCAGATCTCGCGAAGAACACCATGACCTCGAGTTCATCCCAAAAATCTCAAATCCAGAGCGATTCTTGGCGTTTGGGGGCAAAGGATCACCAGCAAAAAAGGCACAAGACACTCATATGTGAATCCCCCAAAGAAATCCGAGAGAAAACGCCCTAGAACAAGAAGAACGAAAATCCCCCAAAAATAGCTCCGAAAATACCCACGAAAATAGAAAAAGGAAAGGGAGTTCGTGAAATCAAATCATGGCACAAAGATGAGCTGCACAAACTCCATCACATAACCATGAATTCACCTATACAAAACTAAGAAAGATTCGAAGTAGTTCTAGGTGGAGGGGATGAAGGGAAAACTAGTTCAAAGGAAAACTAAAGAGATAACTAGAAGAGATTGCAGCCACCAGCCCTGGGAGGGCCTATTAGTAGTCCAAGTGGTGGTGCTCTAAAGACTAAACTACCCCTAAGTGATACATACCCCTCAGGGGCAAATTTGACATTTGATCTTCAGATATTTTGCGGCTCGGGCACCTTCCACTGCAAGCTAGCTTCCCTCCGACGCAAGCCTTGCAGTCACGCCGCGTGTCCTCCGGATCGAACCTCCTCGACGCCGTTCTTGGGCCAGCCCAGGGAGGTGGGTTAAACCGGCCCTAGGGGGCGGTTAAACCGCCCCTGTCAGCCCACTCGGCCCAGCTGCCCAAGTTCGCCTCGTCGAGTCCTCGGTCCTTGGTTTTGAGGCCCAAACCAAGGGAAACCATCCACCGATGATTTTGTGGCCAAATCACCAAACCCCGCGCGCAAACTTCGGTTGTTAGCCGCCACCTTGCGCCGTCTTCTCGTCCGCGTACGAGCTTCGGTTGTGAGCCGCTACCTCGCACCGGAACCACGTCCCCTTGCTCGTTCTTGCCAGCATGTGAACCGCACTTGATCCACTGGTCCACCGGGTCCCTCGAACCAAGCCTACTTGTCTCTCCGCTCCTCGGAGGCCTGCCATGGCTAAGACCTTTCGCGCCTGTTCTTCACCTGCACCAATGCAACCAAGCCGCATTCTACACCTGCAATACTTGAGCCAAGGGAAACGTCAATCCACACCACGTTGTCAATCACTCATCACACCAGGAAGCGACCATCCACCGGTCCTCGGACACACCGGGTCCTCAATCTCCCCCTTGATGAGTGCATTGACAACACACACATGTAACCAATTGATATGAAGAAAATGTAAAAGAAATCGAAAACAAGACTCAAGCAAGTGACTAAAAGCAAGAACAAGCCGAGAACAAAGTCACTCTGCAAGAGAAAGCTCCAGAAACGCCGACCCTTCAAGAAGAAGCGAAAGGGCTCAACACCATCGGCAAAAGAGCAAAAGCACAAAGCACAAATCACAAACTTCAAAACCTCCAACTCACTTTTCAGGACACTCAAAGCACTCCCCCTGCAAAGATGCAACTCCCCCTGAACAAGTGAACTTGTGCGTGCGAAAAACACTCGAAAATGGCTCAAACCATCACAAACTTTGTGCACTCAGCACAGGGGCGGTTAAACCGCCCAGGGGGGGGGGCGGTTCAACCGCCCTTGGCAGATGACCAAGGCTAAAAATGCCAAAAATGCACAAACCAACTCGCAACGATGCCGTTCCAACTTGAAAACCTTCCACATGTGCCCAGCAAGATTTTCCAATGATCAAACTCTCAGAAACTTCACAAATTTTCAGAAAACCACATTTGGGCAAAACTTTCAATCTCTCACACAATTTCGACAAATTCTAGAGCAAACGCTTTCTTCCAAGTTCAGTAACATCTCCCCCTTGCCAAATGCTCCAGAAATTCTCCCCCTTGTTGACAATGCACACATCAAGGCAAAATGTACAAAATGCAACTACAAGCTTCTCAAATATACAATGAGCAATACAAAATGCTACAAGTTAGAGAAAAGGCAAACAAGATAGTTCATCATGTGACACGGGCATTGCCATCAAGAAGGTGAAGACATATATCCAGTTGACAAAGCCATGAGCAAGTTGTGTAGTTTGTATCAAAAATGTCACCACATGAGCAAAGTCCTTACCATGGATTGTTCAAGCAAAAATGAACTTCATTTCACCAAAATCATGAAAGGACAAGCATTGCTTGACAAAAGGTCATTATAAACGCCCAAGTTCTACCTCATGTCATGTCAAAGCACGGAGCCATGTGTTCACTTCTCATGGGAGACTTCTCCGGCAAACAACATGCAACCGCTTAGCACCCATGTGTGCAAGTGTGTGCAATGGTGAAAGCATAGAGACATGAGCATAATTTTCTGCAAATATTTCTTTTTCTCATCTTTCTTCTTTCATGCATAGACATCTCATTTATCAAGTTTTTCAAGTTAAGCATGGTACATGAAATGTCTTTGCGACAGAAAGAAGCTTATCCTCCTCCACAAGATAAAGCAGGGGCTAAACATTTACAATGACAAAGGTCTTTGACCCAATTGAAAAGAATAGCACACCCTATCATGATCTTAAGCAAGATATAGCCATTTCGGCTCAAACAAGA